>BJCM01013927.1:1238-13081 GCA_018326385.1 Flaveria bidentis
AAAAAAAAAAAAAAAAAAAAAAAAAAAAAAAAAAAAAATAATAATAATAATAATAATAATAATAATAATGTTTATTTATTGAAGTATATGATAATATAGCAATTATAAAATTATAATAGTATTTGTTTATTAAATTATATTTGTTTTGTTAAATTATATTTGTTTACTCAAATATATTTGGTCAACTTTGACACGTTATTTTTATCTCTTTAAGTTTGTAAAGTTCCGGATTTACCTCGGTATAATTTTTATAAAAAAATAAATTCTTTCGTTTGTATTTTGAGGTATGTATCAGTATGTGTTGGGTCAGGTATAAAACATTTCCATGCATATTCTTCTATACGCTTTGAGATAATTTATATTTTGATGTTCAACTACTTTTTGACGTATGTTTTGTTCGAAAATGGGTCGGGTTAAAAAAATGTTTTAATTTCAACGGTATAAATTAGAGTACTCCACGTTTCAACGTAGATTTAGTTTGAAACAAGTCGGGACAATCGTAGCTAATGTGTTTTTTTGTGTATATTTTGACGTGGTCTACGTTTTGACATAATTTTGTTTGGACAAAAAGTAGGTGAAGTATAATATATTTTTGTTCAACGGTATAAATTCAAGTCACTTAACGCTTTGACGTGGATTTAATCCGGAGACAAGTTGGGTCAAATATTAATCTATACTTTATTACGTTGCGTGCTATACCGTCGCAATATGCGGCCAGTAAAACACTAGTTATATATAAAACTAGAAGAAGAAAATGTTGACTATAAGTCTATAATGGACCTCACATATCTTGTTTAACAATCATTAATTGAGAGATGTTGATTTTAAAAATGTTTAATTTCAAAGAAATTTTGACATACAACAAAAATTAGTAGATTTGTTTTATAATATTCTCAGGAAGCAGATTGTATGTGTCATATGATCGCTTCCATGACTGGAAATATCGCGATTACGTGGACGGCTTACAATTTCCCCTATATATTTAGAATAACCCTATGTATATGACATCCAGTCATCCAAACAACCCTTTGACATCATATTCTCGTCCTTAAGACCTTCATCAATAATTTAATGTTAGATTAAAACTTAATTACGTTAAGATTCTAGCTTTAATTACGTTAAGATTCTTTGAATATACACAAGTCTGTTTTGGTTATCGCAACCATTTATCCCAATTTATTTTTTTAGTTTTATTTCGGTTCATAACTCTTTAAGAAATTGAAACATCTCAAACGATTTGTGATCCAAAGAAATTGCTTTTTTAATTACCCTATATGTTAATAAACGAAGGGAAGAAGCAGTTAAGTAATTTGGGTTTTAAGATTTGCCACAATTGTATTGTATATTTACAATCTCACCCCCTTGGTTTTAAAGAGGAGAAAGAACTCGGATCCCCATTTCACATCCGCTCATTTCTAGAGAGAGAAGGTGCTCCCTCTTTCGTCATGATTCACCGGTTGTACCGCCACGTGCATCGGCTGCACTGCCACCACCTACATGCTACCACCTGCAATGCAACCAACACTTGTTACATCGCCGGTCTGTCGGCCGGCCGTCGTCTTTGTGTGCGGGTGTGTTTCCGCCGACCGCCATCACTTGTGGTGGTTTGGTGGCAAACAACGGTGTGTGTGTGGCGGAGATAAGGCTTTGGAGTCAAAGATTGCTACCACCGTTACATGCAAACGGATCGCTAGGCTGATGTTGTTCTTGGGAAAATCATGGTGTCGATGATGATGCGACTTCTCTCATCTGAGACCTGAGCTTGAGCTCATTTGTATATATTCTTTTGTTGGGTATATTGTTGTTTCGATGATGTTTACTTCAACCACGTTGTGATGATGGTGATGTTGATGTGCCTTTGCTCATCTAAGATTGAGCTTAGGCCGGTTTGAATTAATTCCTCCGTTGAGTATGAAAATTGGTCACGGTGACGATGGTGGTGCTGCAACCACCTGATGCTTTTCCTCTATTTGGCTCTATAATCCTTTAAATGTTTTTAGATCTGGTTTCTCATTGTTGTTCATTGGTAATGTCGATGATATTTTGGTTGGTCATCTAATGTTGTTGGATGATGCTGTTTGTCAATATGGGTGTGTTCCTCTGAGACCCTTTGTTTTGGTTGTTTTATGGATGTGATTACACACCAAAACTGGTGCCGGTTGCTTTAGTGTGGTTGTTTTCGATGTGTAGCCGCAACCGACTATGTCTGAGCCTCGCTTTTAAGACGCGCAACGTACGTCGAGGTCTAAATCATAGTTGAAATTTAAGAAATTGAACTAGGATTAAACTTTAAAGAAAGAGCAATCCATATAAAGAATTGCACCTATGAAAAAGAAGTAAATCTTGCACGCATCTAATAAAGTCTTTGAATTTATGAAAATAAATAGATTTTGAGTGGATTTGATTCTTATGTTTGGTTTATTATCTATACTACTCTACATATATTTATACTATTATATAAAACAAAATCATAAGATACAAGTGTAATTTTACAAAATAACTAAAACACCTAATAAGACATTAGATACAAGTATGTTATGCAATCATTTCTATTTTACCCCTTATAATTTTTTATAGTTAATACATATTATTAATAATATGAGATTATTTAATTCACTATATTATATAATCTATTATTTATAATATTTAAATTAACATTTAAAAGTATTAACAAGTATAATCTTATTTGATTACTTAACTATATAATTACTAAATACTTTTATAATAAATAATAATAATAATAATAATATTAATAATAATAATACTAATACTAATAATAATAATAATAATAATAATAATAACTAATTATAATAATTAAACTAATAAATAATTATTTATAGTTTGAATATTTAATTATATAGTAACTAAATATATTTATAATAATTATGATAATAATAATCTATATCTATATTATCTATATTATCTATACTATTATATAAAATATTTAATTAGTACACACTTGTAATTTTACTCGATAGTTATGACACTTAATATAATCTTTTGTACATAAGTACAAATACTATATACAATAGTTCCTAATTTACACATATTAATAAATTCATAATTAATACCTTATTTATCATATTATAGTAGTTAAATAATGAATTTTCAAATGTATAGATAAACAATAACTTTTCATTATCCTTACTCACAACCATTAATTATGATATACGAAATACACTTATTTTAATATAGATAACCTACTGGTGGATGATATAAGAGAGAGATATATTTTGATTTCTTTAAATGAAATTCTTTGTTATTTTTGGTTGAAATTGTTTAAAAAATATTCAAAATTTTTTTACTTTGAATAATTTTATTTCATGGAGTTTATTCAAATACCCTTTCTTTTTTATTCTCTAACCACACCAAACATAATATATATTATCGAATTCAAATCTATATTGTAACACATATACACGTAAAATGAATTTCATATTCTAATTCCACTGAATTCAAATAAACTTTTAGAAGGAAATAGTTCAAATAAAAAACTATATATCTAAAAGTATAAAAATAAATCTCAAATCTTAATCTTCTTAATCAATAGGAAAAAAAAAGTTTCTTATAAATATATTTTAGATATAAACAATTTTGTTGATTTTTTTCAAGTTTTCTTACCTTTTTAAACGTTTGTAACTTTTATATACGATATTAATTTTTTTTATCGAATTACACTATAAATCTAAATGTTTTTTTATCTTTCAAACAAGTGCAATATCATTATATAAAGATAATAATTTTTTAACAATTTTCAACTCATATGATTTCTACTTGTGTTTGTTTCTTTAGTGCACTTTACTATGTATTCTTCTTAAATATTAGGTTTTTCTAAAATGATAACTTTTAAAAAAGCATAATGATATAATAGCACTATTATTGTAAAACACAATGATAAATTTTAGTAATCTATGTGTTACCCTGAACAAAATGATTTTTGGAAAACTTACTATTGTATAATATCATTGTGTACATTTAATTGTAGTATACAATGATAATATGATAAGTTTATATAATATATATAAACGATACAAATATTATCACATAATTATATTAAAAGTAAAACATAATAAAGAATATATATAACAAATAATGAAAATTATTTGATAGAGTGAACTAATATTTGAGACAATGACCTAATGTAATTGACGTATTAGATACAATGATTTAAAGTATTTGATCCAATAACCAAAATATCATTATTCTAATAAAAAGAGAACAACACATATCAAGCATAAAATCCTTAATTTTTTTAGATTAAATATCTTTCTTTTGTTATAACCCTACTCATATTATCATGTAAATCGTAGAAAAAATCTTTTTAATTATTGTATAGCATGTGTTATTCCAATTAGGTGGTAGAGGTCATTACATATCGGGTAGAAACTTACGATTTGACTTTCGGCGTGGGTACGTAGATTAAAAATTGATATAGTTTCAAAAATACAAGTAGGTTAACATTCGTCGTTAAAAAAATTAACTTAGTGTGGAGCATGGATGATAGCATCGAAATCGTACGGCTTTAGGAAATCCAAAGAAACAATGAATCTTGTCGCCTACTTAGGTAAGATGTATTCTGAAAACATGAAATCCAAACAAACTTTAATAGAAAGATTGAGTGGATGCTGGTTTATCTTTTCACTCTCAATTTAATGGAAAAACATCGATCATGATGTTTGTTTAGTCGTTTAAAGCGATTTATCTGCCTTTTTAATGATATCGACTATTTATCGTCCACCATATATAACTTTTGTGAGGAAAATGATACAATCATATATATTTAAATTATCTTATAGTACAATCTAAAATTTTATTAAAACTAACGGGTTTGACTTGGGCTATATAACAACGATTATAAAAATTGAAAATTTTAATTATGCTAATTTACGTGTTAGTACTAATCAGCTGAAAAAACATTATGTGCAAAATAAAAAAAGCAATTGAAAAAAAATAATATAAAATTATAAGCATCTCAAGACAGAGAAGAAAAATACCAAATGCGTAAATAATGACTTTACTATAAATTACGAGTTCTGTTGTAAATTGATTAAAAAAAATTATGTGACTTGAAGTTTTAAGTATAAAACTTTAAAAAGTTTAGCCGATTAAATGTAAATTTTACATAACTTGAAGGCTTAAATATAAAATTTAAAAAAATTCAAGTCATGAAATATAAATTTGACATAACTCGTGTAAGGCCCCGTTCTCGGGACGTTTACAGCTGGTCCATCATTGCCCTTAAAACATATAATTACATTAACCTCAATAAAGCGTTGCAGCGGAATCATTAAAACAAACATTTCATTTCATTAAAATAAACGCGTTTGCAAAATAATACAACATTCATTACAAAATATCGTTTGTTCGCATTATAATGCAAAAGCATTATACAAAAGAATGCCATCCAAAATGAGCCGAGTAGCCGTCCCGTGCCATCCTCAGCAATGATTACCTGCTAACTGGAAACACATAAAAGTCAGCGTTGCTGAGTGAGTTCTAGTTTTATAATAAAACATACTTTATCTTTCGTTTAAAACCGTTCATTACAATCGTATGCGATCATACACTATACATACACATAGATAATATAATTATTATCTTCATTATTCGTTCGTTCATTCCGTACATTCGTCATTAAATCTTTACTTTCATTCGGACCAATGCCATGTGCTTCACCCCACCATCATGCATAAAGCGGGTACTGGGCCGAAGTCTATAAATAGACCCCCATACATTGTGCCCGGTGGCCTGACCACAGTACCGGGGTAAGCGGCAAGGATCCCATACGTATGGTCAATCACACGGATTAGACCCCAGTGTGCATACTTCCGGGATAACTAACCCGCACACAGTTGAGCTAACACCCTTCATTGGGTGTGAATCACCATACATTTGCTTGCAAGCCTTTCTTACTTTCATTCATTAATGCATGCATTCTTTTATTAAGTTCATCTTTTCATTATCTTCCATTTTACATTACATAATACTTTATCATTCATTCATTAGCATTCAACGTAAAACCACGGAAAAAAATAATCATACAAAATAAGGAACATAACCATGAACATACAGAACATCACCATACAAGGAACCTTCAAACATACATAACCCATCACATCATTTATGACCTCAAAAGTCAACTTACTTAGCCCCCGGAAACATCCCAAGTCGAAGCCTACATATCACTTTTCCCCCGCAATCAGAAAATAAACTAAGTCCTTTAGACGTATGAACACTATTGGGGCATATGGACACTATAAAGTCGCATGGCCTTTCAGGCGCATGAGAACACTTAGGCGCATGGATACCATGGGATGTATGAACACTTAGGCGTATGGAGGGCTTCCAAACGCATGAACACTCTAGGGCGTATGGACCCTTAGTCGCATGACCTTCAGCCGCATGACTTCCAGTCGTGTGACCTTCAGTCGCATGACCTTCATTCGCATGACCTTCGGGCGTATGACCTTCAATCGCATGATTTTCAGGCTCATGACCTTCAATCACATGACTTTCGGTCGTATGGCCTTCAGTCGCATGCCTTTCGGTCGTATGACCTCTAGTCGCATGAGGAAATTCCGAGTTGCATGAGCCCTAAATGGGCACAGAAATAGCCTCTTCAAACCTGAACAACAGATTTCAGTCTCCAAACCCTCTCTAACCTGTTCTAAGATTAAACCATCCATCCTAAGCCTTAGAAACACATACACATCATCATTCAAACATAACATTGTCTGAATTCAAACCCCACCCGAATCACACCCAAACACATATATACGGGTGCAACACCCAACACAACCAAAAACAGTTTCATATGCATTCCAGCCCCAAAATCAGTTAAAAACACGTAAAATAGGGGTTCTAGAACTCACCTTAGCAGCCTCTTCGGGTAGAGTTTCCTACAAACCCATTTGACTTCGACTTTTGCACTTGATTTTCAAGAAACCCGAAAGCTTTCTGCCCCTTTCCCTTTCTCTCCCTCTCTGAACCAATTGGAGGTGAGTATGGGGAGAAGGGAGTGGGCTGCCATGTCCACTTATACCAACTTTTGTAAAGTTTTGTCTTTTTTGACACTTTTTACCCTTTGACTTGGGTAAACTATCTTTTCTTCCTTTTTCTTTCTTTTTGTTTCACTTTATTCTCTTGTTTGAGTCTTTTAAAAATAACCGGGTGTTACAAGTCCACCCCCTTATATAGGCTTCGTCCCTGAAACCTGTTATTCCTCGAACAAATGTGGGTAATGATGTCTCATCTCTTCTTAAGTCTCCCACGTAGACTCAGATCCCTTTCTCTGCTCCCACTGTATGCGCATAAAGGGAACCACTTTATTCCTCAATCTCTTCTCTTTATGGTCAATGACCGCCACTGGCTGCTCAACAAAATTGAGCCGTTCATCTACCTCGATATCTTCCAGTGGGACCACCATGTCCTCGTCTGCCAAACATTTCCTCAGATGAGATACATGAAATGTTGGATGAATTCCACTTAACTCCTCCGGTAACTCCAGTCTATAGGCAACCTCTCCTACTCGAGCAATGATTCGGAAAGGCCTTATGTACCTTGGGCTCAACTTGCCCCGCTTTCTGAACCGAATGATACCTTTCCAAGGTGAGACTTTCAACATAACTCTATCACCCACCCAGAACTCAATCGGTCTACGTCGTTTATTAGCATACGACTTTTGCCTATCTTTAGCTGCCTTCATGAAGGCCTTGATCCTTTCCAGCTTCTCAGTCGTAGCCTTGACCACCTCGACGCTCCCTAACTCTTTATGGCCAATATCACCCCAACACATTGGTGTTCTGCATCTCCTACCATATAGCATCTCATAAGGAGGCATAACAATACTGGCATGAAAACTGTTGTTATAGGAGAACTCAGCTAACGGTAAGTGGTCATCCCAACTTCCTTCGAAATCAATGACTCATGCTCGGAGCATGTCCTCCAGCATCTGAATGGTCCTTTCCGACTGACCATCCGTCTGAGGATGATAAACCATGCTAATATGTAACCTCGTCCCCATTGTGTCATGGAATTTTTTCCAAAATTTAGATGTAAACCGGGTGTCACGATCAGACACAATAGACACCGACACACCATGACGAGTTATAATCTCTTTAATGAACAGATCCGCCAACCTCTCAGATGAATAAGTCTCACGAATCGGTAGGAAGTGAGCACTCTTTGTTAAACGGTCAACTATCACCCATATTGCATCATACCCTTTCATGGTACGCGGTAGCTTTATAATAAAATCCATGGTGATGTGCTCCCCTTCCACTCCGGTATATCCAATGGTTGGATCTTCCTATACGGTTTTTGGTGCTCGGCCTTCACTTGTAAACAAGTAAGGCATTTACTCACGTACTCCACCACATCACGCTTCATACCCAGCCACCAATAATCTTTCTTCATGTCTTGATACATCTTTGTAGCACCGAGATGAATAGAGTATTGAGTCTTATGAGCTTCATCCATAATCTTCACGCGTAGATCCCCAAAACGAGAAATCCACATCCACCCGAATCGGGTTCTAACACCGAGTGTGTTTTCACCCAATTCCGAAACCAGACCTCTCATTCTTTCAGAGTTAAGAAGATCTTCTTTCAATGCCGCATCTTGAAACTCTTTGACTTGCTTCATCACCTCAGAGGTCATAACCAATTGACAAGCCTTCACTCGAATCGGCTCGGGCCTCTCCTTTTGACTAAGGGCATCCGCCACCACGTTGGCTTTGCCCGGATGGTAATGGATCTTGCAATCATAGTCCTTTATGAGCTCCAACCATATCCTCTGCCTCATGTTCAAATCTTTTTGCTCGAAGAAGTACTTCAAGCTCTTATGGTCAGTGAATATGGTGCACTTCGTTCAGGTAGTGCCTCTAATCTTTAACGCAAAGACCACGACTGCTAGCTCCAAGTCATGAGTAGGATAATTAACCTCATGAACCTTCAACTGTCGGGATGCATAGGCTATAACCCTTCTTCTCTGCATTAAAACACACCCCAACCCCGAGTAGGAAGCATTAGAATAAACCACCAGATCTTCACTTCCATCGGGTAACGACAAAACAGGAGCTTGAGTCAATCTCGCCTTTAACTCCTCAAACGCCTTCTCTTGAGCTTGACCCCACACAAACTTTACATCCTTCTGGTTCAACTTGGTTAGTGGAGAAGCGATCTTAGCGAAGTCTTGAATAAACCTCCTATAATAGCCCGCCAAACCCAAGAAACTACGAATCTCGGATGACATCTTTGGTGACTTCAATTGCATCACCACCTCCACCTTTGCCGGGTCCACCATAATCCCCTCAGGATTCACTACATGACCCAAGAACTAGACTTTGCGCAACCAGAACGCGCACTTGGAGAACTTAGCATACAACTTCTCCCTTCTCAATGTCTCCAAAACCTCTTGAATGTGACCGGCATGCTCATTCTCGCTCTTTGAATAAATCAGGATATCATCAATAAACACAATCACTGATTTATCCAACATTGGCCGACACACTCGGTTCATCAAGTCCATAAAATCAGCCGGCGTGTTAGTCAAACCAAAAGACATAACAAGAAACTTGTAGTGTCCATAGCGCGTGCGAAAAACTGTTTTAGGGATATCCTGCTCTTTCACCTTTAGCTGATGGTAGCCAGATCAAAGATCTTTCCTCGAGAACCAACTGGCACCTTGAAGCTGATCAAACAAATCATCAATTCTCGGTAACGGGTATCGGTTCTTTACCAAAAACTTATTCAGCTCACGGTAGTCGATACAGATCCTCATGCTACCGTCTTTCTTCTTCACGAATAAGATCGGAGCACCCCAAGGAGAGATACTCAGTCTAATGAACCCCTTATCAAGCAGCTCTTGTAATTGCTCTATCAATTCCTTCATCTTAGATGGAGCCAACTGATACGGTGCCTTAGCTACTGGTTAGGCACCTGGTATCAAGTCAATCCGAAACTCGATCTCCCGGTCTGGTGACACTCCTGGTAAGTCTTCGGGAAATACATCTGGAAAGTCACACACAACCGTTACATCGAGCAGTTATGGTTTTGGTGTATCCACATCCTTTACATTGGCCAAGTAGGTGCTACATCCATGCCTCATGCACTTTCCCGCCACCGCCATCGAAATCACCTTTGAAATAGTGGTAACTCGATCACCGTAAATTGTCACCGAACTCCCGTCAGGCGCTGTCAATCAAATCATCTTCTTGCGACAAACAATATTCGCCTCGTAGTTCGCCAACCAATCCATTCCTAGAACTACATCAAACCCACCTAAGGTCATCACGAATGGTCTAATAGGAAACTTGTGACCTTCTAATTCCACGTCACAATCTTCTATCGTCTCAGAAATCCTGGTATACTTACCTATGACAGTTTCTACATCAAAGGGCGCATCTACACTCCTACTACTAACATGCAGTTTAGCACAGAAAACAGCAGAAATAAAACTTTTACTACCACTAGAATCAAATAACACAGAGGCTACAGTTTGGTGTACTAGAAACGTACCTAACACAACATCAGGGTCCGTCCTAACCTCCTCCCGCGTCATCATAAACGTTCTGGCGCTCACCCTATGTCCTTATCCTCTAGCCTTCTTCACCCCCGAACCTTCAACCCTTGGCTTCTTGCAATCCCTACTCATGTGGCCCTCCCCGCCACAGTTAAAACATCTCACTGCTTTGCATTCCCTCGCCATATGACCAGGCCTCCCACACTTGAAGCACACATTCGATCCCAACCAACATCCTCCAATATTCTCCTTTCCACATTCGCCACACCTCTTTGACCCCGCACCAGATGTGACCACACGGTGGTCATCCACCCGTGCACTCTTGTTACTCGTCGGGGCACCACCCCAACCAACCCTCTTCCTATTCCAATTCTGGTCACCACCACCCTTCTTACTCACCTCAGCCACCACCACCTCTCGCTCGTCATATAACCTCCCTGCCAAGTCAACTCCGACCTAAACGTGCTCGGTCGGGCAGCGATCATGTGCCTGCTAATATCTGTTGGCAAGCCCTGAATATACCTCTTAATCTTTCGTGACGTAGGCGTCACTTGGTCCGGCACCAGCCATGCCATTTCATTAAACTTTGTGTTGTATTGCTGATGTGTCATTGTTCCCGCCTTGGGCTGCAAGAATTCTCTTTCCACCTTATCCATTTTCCTATGAGGACAGAACTCCTCAATTACCAGCCTTTTCAGCTCTGCCCACTTCACCCTTTTAATTACCCAACTACCTTTGGCTTGGACAATATTGTCCCACCAAAATAGAGCCGAGTCCACAAACGAGTGGGTAGCAAACTTCACCTTCTGGTCTTCTCGGCACTCGCTGATATCAAGCACCGCCTCCATTTCTCTCACCCATTGGTGAGCAGTAGCAGCAGTGCTATTACTGTCAAAAGTAAGGGGCTTGCATCTTTGGAATGCCTCATAGTTGCAGCCTCATGCCGCCTCTGGCGCAGGCTCTTCTTCTTCTTCCTCCTCATCATCGGAGAGAACCGTCTCAGTCTCCGGTCGCTCTCGTCCTCCCGAGGACCTATTCCTCTCCTTTCTTTCTCTTTCTCCTACAACCTTAATCACTTAAGTCACCATAGATGGTAAGATCGTCTGCATGAGCTGATGAACTTCTTCCACAACAGCCTCCTTTACTGAGGCTCTCAAATTAGCACTCTTGTCTCCACCTTCTGGATGAGGGGTCTCGGGTTCTTCATGAACCACCTTTTCGACTCTAGGCCTTCCTCTTTTGGGCCGTGGTTTAGCACCACGTCCACCACGACCTCCACCCCGCGAAGCTTTAGATGATCTACCACCGGCCATCCACACACA
>BJCM01013929.1:0-12277 GCA_018326385.1 Flaveria bidentis
AATCAAAGACTTTTGAATCATTCAAACATCTAGTAACTACTTTGGAATCACTCTACAAGTTGAAAGTAACGCAAATTCGATCAGACAATGGAACAGAGTTCAAGAATCAATGGATGGAGGCATTCTGTAGAGAGAAAGGAATTGTACATCAATTTACGTTTGCCTACACTCCACAGATGAATGAGGTTGCTGAAAGAAAGAATCGTAGCTTGTTCGAAACAACAAGAACAATGTTAGCCGAATCTAAACTGCCTATTCAATTTTGGAACGAGGCAGTGGCTAATGCATGCTACACTCTCAATCAAGTCTTGGTGGTCAAACGTCATGGTTAAACATGTTATGAACTGCTCCAGCGACTTAAACCAAACTTGGAGTATCTTGAACCATTTGGTGCACCGTGCATGTTGTTAAAGAAATCTCAGACTGGGAAGTTTAGTGAGAAGGCTGAAGAAGGTATCTTTCTCGGATACAGCAATGCAGACAAGAGAGTTTATAACAACTAAACGGGTCAGGTAGAAGTGTGATGCAATATTGATGTTCAAAGATACACCACCCCCTGCTGGAAAAGGACCTTCCTTATTTTTTGACTATGATGGATTTTTTAAGTCCTTCAACCTCCCTCCCTCTCATCCTGATGATGAGTTATCTGCTAAAATGATGTACGATGTTCTGAACACTCCTCCCTAAGACTTGACTCCATCAGTTCCATTAAATGATTCTTCTAGTCCTTCAGGGGGAGAGCTTGAAGTAAGTGACTCCTCCTCGGATGATGAAGCAGTTAAGACTGCAAATGTGGACTAGGAGGACCAGGTTCCCACTAATGAAAGTACACAAGCATCAGATCTTGATGCCTCTAACACTTCTGAACCTCATACTCCCACAGCTACAGATACTGAACCTAGGATTCAAAACCTGGATCCTGAAGTAGTTTTTCCCACTACTCCCGGATCTCAAATTAATGTGCATCATCCCCTAGAAAACATCATTGGGGATGTTCTCTTGGGAGTGCAGACACGAAATCAGTTATACTCAGTTGATTATGCCTCAGTCATGGAAAAAGGATATCTTCACGATAGTGCTTCTTGATGTTTTGTGTCTCAATTTGAGCCAAAATATGTAAGTGAAGCCTTAAACAATGAGGCATGGGTTAGTGCTATGCAAGAAGAACTCCTACAATTCAAGAAGTTAGGAGTATGGACCCTTGTGGACAGACCAAAAGGTGCTAAGGTTATTGGCACTAAATGGGTGCTGAAGTGTAAGAAAGAAGATCAAGGGGTTATAATTAGAATAAGGCTTGACTTGTGGTTTAAGGGTTTAGACAGGTCAAAGGCATTGACTATAATGAAGTGTTTGCACCTGTGGCACGGATGGAAGCAATTCGTATCTTTCTAGCCTATGCATCCTACATGAATATTAAAGTCTATCAATTAGATGTAAAAAGTGAATTCCTTCATGGTGAAATCCATGAAATAGTCTACATTAGTCAACCCAAAGGATTTGAGGATCCTTATCATCAGGATTGAGTTTGTAAACTGGATAAGGCTCTTTACGGGCTCCATCAAGCCCCTAGAGCCTGGTATGAAAAACTCTCAACTCATCTAGTGAAACATGGTTTTCGCAGAGGGGTTATTGACTGCATGCTATTCATCAAAGAAAAGGATGGTAATTTACAACTGGTACAGATATATGTGGATGACATAATCTTCGGTTCCAAAAATGAAGAATTATGTAAAGAATTTGAATCTGTAATGAAAGAAGAGTTTGAGATGAGTGCCATGGGGGAGATGAAGTTCTTTCTTGGATTACATGTGGATCAGACACCAAAAGTAATCTTCCTGCATCAGTCCAAATATTTAGGAGATATCTTCAGTCGATTTGACATGGAGAATCCTTCGGCTGCTGGAACTCCACTTGCCACGAACCATGATGTGGCCCCTGACGAAAATGGTGATCTGGTTGATGCCACCATGTACAAAGGGATAATCGAATCTCTAATATACCTCACAGCCTCTCGTCCTGATATTATGTACGCCACGTGTCTCTGTTCCAGATATCATGCAAAACCAAAAGTAAATCATCTCATTAGAGTTAAAAGAATTTTTTGTTATCTGAAGGGTACTCCAACACTCGGGTTGTTGTATCCTCATGATGATGACTTTGAGCTTACAGTGTATAGTGACTCGAACTATGGTGGTAGTAAGATGAATTACAAATCAACATCAGTGGGATGTCAGTTCTTTGGTAGACAGTTAGTCACTTGGTAGTGTAAGAAGCAACATCAGTTGCTCTGTCAACATGTGAAGCTGAATATGTTGCTGCTACAAGTTGCTGTTCACAAATCATTTGTATTCAATAGCAAATGCGCGACTACGGTTTGCAATTTTCTAACACCCTTATCTTTGTTGATAATTCTGTTGCAATTGCTGTCACCAAAAATCCGGTCCAACATCCAAAAACGAAACACGTCCATGTGACTGTTTTGAAAAGTAATTAATCGATATTTTTAAAATTAATACGGATTTTCAATGCGCTGACCTCTACACAAAAGCATTTGACGAACCTGGGTTTTTATATCTTTTAGAGGTTAATGGGGTGCAAAAAGAAAAGTGATGTGATTCTAGAAAAGGAAAGTTCTTAGTCCGACAAGTATTTTCTTAGTTTCTTATTTATTTTCTTTTATTTTATTTTCCTGTCTATATAAATCCAAAAACACAAAAAGATTTTCGCTTTTAGAATTTTAGTTGGAGAATAGTTTAGTTTAGTATTTAATTAGTTGCAGTATTTATTTACTTAAAAAAAACGAGGGGGAGGGCAGATTAGCTGAAAGAAATGAAATCAAATCTGTGATTTTGGTTTGAAGTTTATGGAAAATGATAGTACACAGGGAACAAATTGTTTAGGACTTCAAAAAGATTTAATTGTTCAAGATGCAAAATTCAAAGTACAAGTCCGAGAAGTCTAAGCACAAAAAAGGAAAAATGATAGTAAAAATAGTCTGCTACTGAGGTAACATAGAGAAAGTAGACCTAGAGGTTACTAGTTCATTATATGATGTGTCGGTAGATTCAACACAATAGACGAGTAGACTTCATTGGTAAATTAAATTCAAACTAATTTGTTCAACTTGTTGTGGGTTCTCATCTTATCCCTAGTTAACACAATCAACGCATTTCCAATAAGGGGTGACGAGCAAAATAAACGCAACAAATGTGTGTAGATGACCATAAAATGAGCAAAGCACATGGAAAAATTACTAAGTGCAATCAAGCTAACGACTAATGTTGTTGGTGTGTTATGTGGAAAAGAAAAATTAATGCTCTAACAAGAAGATAGGTTGTGTGCCTCTCTACTGTGCGGTGGCACTGACCTGAGGATAAGCATAACCTAAATATTCTAGAATTCATTGTTGTTTGTGCCTTTCTGCTGTGCGATGGCACTGACCTGAGGCTTGGCATCTCTTTGAAAGCTCTAAGAATAGTTTCTTCTTGTCAAATACCCATAGACCGCTCAAAAATCTCTTGAGGAATGTTGATTACCATATAAGTGTGGGATCTACAATTGCTTATTGAAATAATTAAACCCAACTCATCACCAATGTGAGTCAAAAATCTATGTATGGATTTAAGTGGACAAATATACTGACAATCATCATGGCTGCAACTCTTGACAGTCAAAATCATTGTGTGCATCTTATAGCTCTAGTATGATTTTCTAAAAGTGCTATTAACCCTAGGACAAAACAAGAATCTAGTATCAAAGTACATATTGAAAAGGTCCTAAATGATTCTGATATACCTGTATGATTCCATAATGAATCTTTCCAGAAATGATCAAATTAACTTCAAGCTGTTATGTCCAGGAAGAAAAATATGTTAGACGTTTTCTAAAAGGTTTCAATCCATCTCAAACCAAAAACATAAAAATATGTCTTCTTTTGTTTTAAATTTCAAGTTGTATTTTTTTGTTTTCTAGCCTTTTGTTGCGTAGATGTTGGAGTATACAACTAGATGAAATCTATGAATCACTCACTAAAAGTGGTCACGTCTGAGGTGACCAATCGGTTCTAAACTTAAAGAGTCACATCTGAGGTGAGCAAGTTATGTTAAATTAAAAGGATCATGTCTGAGGTGATCAAACGGTTTTCAATTAAACACGTCATGTCTGAGATGATCGGTGTTTATAATGTTATATATCAAAAGGTAAAATTTGAAGTGTTTGAAAGTGTATGAAGTCAAACTCATAAGTATGAGCCAATCGCACGATTGAATCATAAGTATGAGCCAATCACTGGATTGAATCATAAGGATGAGCCAATCGCACGATTGAACCATAAGTATGAGCCAGTCACACGATTGGACCATGAGTATGAGACAACCATGCGATTGGATCACAAGACTAAACCAATCATACGAATGGATGAAGAAGTATAAGCCAGTCGTACGACTAAATCCCAGTCGCACGAATGAAGCATGCGTATGGGTCCAGTCGCAAGTCGGTCGCATTCCTTATCACCCTTCGAAGCTCTCAAAAACCACCCATACACAAACACTCTACCAAAATTCCTATTATTGTGCATACCCTTTGATTGTGATACTAACTGTTATCCTACTCATCTACAGGTAATGTGAGAATGAAATCGACTCAAATGACTAGTTAAATCGAACCCTAAGGACCGATTAAGTTAAAATCAAGAACTAAGAATAACTCTTCTAAATAGACCACTTAAATGGATATAAACATTGATTTAAAGGACATTTATTTAGAGTCCCTGCGAATCTAATGAGTCTAAACACAAAGTCTAATATAAAGTTTTGACCAAGATTCGGTGTTAGAGTGTCGAACAGAGCAAGATGCGAATAGACACTCCGTACGAACCTAGTCGCACGATTGAGCCAGGCGCACGATTGAGCCAGGCGCACGATTCAATCGCACGATTGAATCAATCGGTGACTCAGTCGCATGAATAACTCAACTGCATGGCTTAACATACGACTAAGTTCAGTCATAGACTCAATCGCACGACTGAACTCAGCCGCAGGCTTAATCGCATGACTGAACTCAGTCATATGATTCAATAGCACGACTGAACTAGTTTGATCAAAACAGTTTAAGTTCCCACTATCATCGCTTATGTACAAATCTAATGTATATGTTTCTTGTGTTGCAGCAACATGGCTGATAGATGGACGATTAGCACCAAGCACAACATATGTGCTCATCTCGATGCTACTTCCAGGAACGCCTCTGAGTTTGCTAGGATTATAGCCTTTCTACATAGACCGAGGATCTACAAGGCTATATCTGCTCCTTGGACACCACACAGGTCTATACAACAGGCCTTCTGGTAAGATGCCTTAGTTAACCGATCTGCTGAGCCTCATTGTATTAGGAGCTCTATCTTCGGGCAGGAGATTGTGATCACAGAAGATGACCTGAGGAGGATTTTGGATCTGGGTGAGGATGGTGCCTAGCCAACCAAGCTGCATCCCCTGACTGTTCGGGGATGCTTTCTAAGGATAAAGTATGCTGGGGACATAAATTCAGGTGTGCTCAAGAAGAACAACATGTGCCCCCAGTTCAAGTACTTGGCTCATGTTATCCTAAAGTGCATAGCTTCAAGGAGAGGAGGATTTGATAAGCTGTCTCTTATATGATCGAGAACCTGGAAGCCAAAGGCAAGGAAGGCTTCTATATGTACCCATGTTTCCTACAGATGATCATTGATGAAAAGCTTCCTTTGCTACCAAAAGAGAGAGATGATGATGTTATTCTCGAGCTGATGGATGACACTACACTAGGAAGGATGAAGGTGTACCGGGGGAAGCAGGTGAAGCCCCCGGTTAGGAGATTGTTTGTGCATCTGGCCAGTGAAAATTATGTGGTGCCCTCTCGCAAGAAGTGGCGTCACGATGATAGCGATTCCGATGTTGAGCCAATTGAGCTACCCACCGATGAAGAAGACAACGATGATGACGACCATGATGATGGTCACGGTGGGGATGCACATGGTAGAACAGAGAAGGCTTCCTTCCACCAAGACTTCCTACTCGATGAAGAGGAAGAATCTGACAATGAGCCCCTAGTTAGGACAGTCGGTAGCAGGGTTGTGGCCACCAAGAAGGGGTTAGAGGCGGTTGGTGGACGCCAAGTTGGGTTGAAGGGTGTTGCTATAGATTTCACTGATCCTACTTACACCCTAGACCAACCACTCAACTCAGGGGGAGTCTCTGTCTCCAAGGGCTCAAGGAAGAAAAGGATGGCCCAACCCTACATCAAGAAGAGCAAGAGGCAAATGATCACCCTAATCACTACAGCCACCACCACTACCACAGCTCCTACCACCACCACCACCACAACTCCCACCACCACAGCTCCCACCACCACTACCACAGCTCACACCACCACTACCACAGCTCACACCACCACTACCACAGCTCACACCACCACTACCACAGCTCCCACCACAACTACCACAACCACTCCACCACAATCCACTTCCATTCCTCCTCCTATTTTCACCACATCTACCACCACAACCACCACTCAACAAGCCAGTACATCCACCCAATCCCCAATGACACATGGATCTACTCTACCCAATATCAGGTTAGAGGAATAGTTGGCTAACCTAAAATGCATCATGCTAAAGCTGATTGCTACTGATGATCTAAGAGCCACTTAGATAAACTAGCTGATGGAGGTAAATGTTGCTCAAGCCAAGCAAATCGATATGCTCAGTAAGAAGAATGCATAGTATGAGAGAGCTTTAGGCCGAGCTCACCATGCGCTTAAGGGTCAAAACGAGTTAGTGATGGCATCGGTGAAAAGGATTGAGGATCTGGAGAAAAAGAACAGAAAGATCTTGCTAAAGATGAAGGGATCTAAGAGTGAGCCTTTAAAGATTAAAGATGGTGACGATGATGATGATGATGATGATGATGATGATGACCTCACTGAAGATGAATATGAAGAAGATAATGATGATGATGAGGAAGCAAGACCAAGTGGGAAGGACAAAGAGGATGATCAAGATGATGATCAAGAAGTTGATGCATCTGCATCAGCCTCAAATCCATCAGCTCAGGAGAGGCGCACTAAGAGAAACCGAGATCAAGGAGCCTCGTCCTCAGCTCCTCAAGCTGAAGAGACGACTGATCAAGGCAAAAGTAATGATTAGATTTTTATGTATTTGAAAATTTTGTACCTGAATTGTGTATTACATTAATTTAATTAATGATTATTTATGTTTGTTTTGTTTCATTGTCTTGATTAATGATTTATGTGTGATGTGTTGAATGTTTAAATCAAACAGATGAAGCTTAACTGCAAGATGAATATGATGTATTCCTTCTCTAGCAAATCAAGACTCAACTCACTATGATTATTGATTTGCAAGGGATCATCAGAAGGTCAGTGAGCTACACTCCTGAAGAAGGAGAAATCATACATGATCTGACCGACGAGCAGCTAGCTAAGATGTTCCGACTAAATCCTGATGAAATTGTCAAAGATGCTCTAGAAGTCGATGTTCTAAGTGATGGGGAGCTACAGGATGTCAATGAGATTGAGATAGAAGATGTTACAGCTAAGCACTATACGGAGTATACTGACCCTAAGGGTAAAGTTATCCCCAAGTTGGGTGAAACTTTTGGCAGTGCTACTTTTGAGAAGTTGGAGGAGATAGAGAAAGAGAAAGAAAAGGATGAAAGTAAAGCCCCAGCTTCAGATGCTAATGTTGACTTAAAGAAAGTTGAATGGGCTGCTTGTTTTGCTGAATGAAAGCCCAGCGAGCACCTCCAAAGCAGAATGCCTACACCAAACTGTACAGAGTCAAGAAACATCAGAAGGTTTCTGGAAAAATCATTGTGTGGGCTTATTTTGAAGACCTAAATGTCTATGCTGTAAAGAGAGAGAAGGGGATTGAGTACTTCAGATATCCACATGATCTGAAGAATCTTCCTGGTTTTGAGCTTAATAGATTGGCTAATTTGGATCTTTTGTATGCTAACCCAAGGAAGATGTTGGGTTGGTTTGAGACAACTTTGAAGAAAGAATACCACACAATGTTGATCAACTTTAAGCCTCAACAACCTAAACGGTTTATTCATAAGACTGAAGTTGATCCTATCTTAGGAAGACCAAAGGTAGTGCTGAAGTGGAGTCCCCCAGACACACTGTCCAAAATTCCCTTACCAGAAATGCCTCAGGACTTCACTCTATACTTCAAATGGTGGTATTATGATTGGAGGACGAGAGAAGCGGTCATGGTATTGAACAAAGATGGAAAGATAGAGACTATCAGGGTATTTGACCCAATGTGGCTTACCAACTTGTTTGCAGAAGATGTCTATTCTTTATACAAGTGGCCACTGTTCTATGACACGCAAGACATAGTACAAGCTCTTCAGTTCCAACATGTTATACAGCTCTGCTTTGTGTTTAAGATACAAGAGGGAGTCACAAGAGAAGAGAAGTATAAGAAGTTTCAAGAACATGTGAAGAATGTTAGACAATAGGGTAAACTAGGTCCAAGGGGGAGTTTGTAGATACATGATGTTCCTAGTTTATGTGCTTCAATGTAAAAGTCTTTCGATTCTTACACACATTTAATATAATGACTCAATGAAATATAATATGTCTTTGATGTTTATTTATCTTTAATTATTTCATATTATTATTGTGTTAAGTATAATTCATATGTATGAACTTCAAATATAGGTTTGAGGTTGTTGTAGATAGTTCTTAGTCAATAATGATTAAGTAATGTTTTCAACCTAGTAGGGTGATTATTCATGCTAATGGACCATACTTATGGAACATACGCATGAATATATCATGCTTATGGACCAGTCGCACGACTGAACCAGGAGACTGGATCAGTCGTATGATTGAGAGATACGATTGACTCAGTCATACAACTGAACCTTCAGTCGTGCGTATGACTCAATCGCATGATTCAGTCGCACGACTAAACCATGCTAATGGTTCAGTCGTACGAATGAAACTGCAAACCTATAAATACCACTTAATTATGGAAAAACAGAACACTTTTGATAACACTTTGAGAGACTTCATATATTCATAAACCCTTGTCATCTAGAGCATCCTAAACCACCAATCCAACTTCAAAGTTCGATATTGATCGATCCCTACTCATTCTTAACATTTAGTTCATTCTTATAATGATCGGGTTATCGTTCTTACTGATTGGATCGCCAATCAAATAGGATTCCGCACTATTTGATCTGGTTTCACGCAGACGCTGTTAGTATTCCGTATGTACACGGTCCTAACAAGTTGATATAGCATCTCCTATAATAGCCATAGCCACTAACAGAATATTTAGCGTGGCTAAGTGGATCATGAATGGATTCATATTCAACTTGCAGAAGGGAAAGAAGAATAAGTACTTGATGTACCCAAGATTTCTCTAATTGATTATAAATGAAGAATACCCAGACATACATGCTTATGGAGTACAAGGTGAAAGTCTTATTTTAGATCATATGTCTAAGGTAGTTTACAAGAGGCTAATAATGATCACCGGTGCTGCTAATGTACCTATGTTTGAGTACATGAGAAATGTGGCTGATGACATTGTTGATATTAATCAACAACATTTTCATTTGACTGAGGATGAGCCTATGAATCCTAATGATCTTATTGAAGATGTTATAGAAGAAGTTGTTGAAGAATCTGAGGAAGATGATGATGATGAAGAAGATCATGTTGAGGATGATAACAATGATGATAATAATGATGATAACAATGATGATGATGATGATCAAGGTGGAGATCAAGGAGATGAAATAGAAGTTGCTAATGATGAAACTATTCAAGAGATGGATAGTGAACAAACAATCTCTGATCATAGAGATGATAATGAAGAGGAAAGGAATGTTGATGAAGGTGTTAATACTAAAATGAATGATCAACAAGATGATGATCAAGTTGCAAATGAAAATATTGATACTGTTAATACTGAAATGAATGATCAACAAACAATCATATTTCTAATTTTGAATGTTTTGGTCACTTCAGACGTGACCCTTTTGAGTGAGTGATTCACAGTTGAAGTCTCGATGCCTAGTCTGACTTTTACCTACTAAATGACTAAAATGAAAAGAATAAATCAACTGAAAAATTTAACAAACAAAATCAGGACATATTTTTGAATTTTTGATTAGAGATTGGATATTAAACCTATTAGAGTAATTCTAATCGATTTTAATTCTTGGACAGCCCAACTTCAATTCTAGTTTATCGTTTCTAGTACAATTCATTTTAGAATCATATAGGTATATCAGAACACTTAGGACATTTTAACAAACAATTTTAATGCTTGATCCTTGTTTTCACTGATAGTCAATAGCAATTTAGGAAATCATACTAGGGCTACAAGATGCACACAGTGATTTTGACTTTCAAGAACTGCAGCTCACGATGATCGTCAGTATACTTGTACTCTTAAATCCATACACAGACTTTTGACACACACTGGTGATGAGTTAAGGTTTAATTATTTCAACAAGCTTTTGAGCAGTCTACGGGTATATTTCAAGAAGAGACTATTCTAAGAGCTTTCAAAAAGATGTTAAGCCTCAGTTCAGTGCCATCGTATAGTAGAGAGGCGCAAACAACAATGAATTCTAGAATATTTAGGTTATGCTTATCCTCAGGTCAGTGCCACCGCACAGCAGAGAGGCACACAACCTATCTTCTTGTTTGAGCAATTGATTTTCTTTTTGCACATATCACACCAACAACATAAGTTATTAGCTAGATTGCTTTATGCATTTTTTATGTGCTTTGCTCATATTTTATGGTCGTCTACACACATATGTGGCGTTTATTTTGCTCTTCACCCCTTATTGGAAAAGTGTTGATTGTGTTAACCAGGGATAAGATGTGACTCCACAGCAGGTTGAACAACTTAGTTTGTAATTTGAACCAGCAATGAGGTCTATTTGTCTATTGTGTTGAATCTACTAACACATCATATAATAAACTAACAGCCTCTAGGTCTACTTTCTCTATGTTACCTTGGTAACCTACTAGTTTTGCTATCATTTTTCCTTTTTATTTTGCTTAGACTTTTCAGACTTGAACTTTGACTTTTGCATCTTAAAATAGTTGAAGTTTTGAACTCCCAAATAATCTGTTCCCTGTGTACTATCATTTTCCAAATTCATTGAATCAGTATCACAGATTTGATTTCTTTCCTTTTAGCTAAGTTGTCCTCCTCCCTCTTTTTTTAATAAAACGACTACTTTAATACTAATCTAACCTATTCTCCCCTTAAAATTCTAAAACCAAACATACTTTTGAGTTTTTAGATTTAATAGGCAAAGAAATAAAAATAAAATAAATGAAATAAATAATAATAAAATAAAAAATAAATAAAAATAACTCTACTTGTCGGACTATGGACTTTCATCTTCTGGAATCACTTCACATTTCTTTTTCACGCCGTTGACCTCTAACAGATATAAAAATCTTGGTTTATCAAAAGCTTTTGTATAGAGGTCGGTGCGGTGAAAGTCTGTATTAATTTTAACCACATTGATTAAATTCTTTTCAAAACAATCATGTATAAAGTGATATTTAATCCCGATGTGTTTAGTTTTAGGATGTTGGACCGGATTGTCAGTTACGGCGATAGCAGTGGAATTATCAACAAATATAGGAGTGTTAGAGAATTTCAAACCGTAGTCACGCACTTGCTGTTGAATCCAAATGATTTGTGAACAGCAACATATTCAGCTTCACATGTTGACAGAGCAATGGAGGTCTGCTTCTTACACTGCCAAGTGACCAATCTCCTCCAAAAAATTGACATCCTGCAGATGTGGACTTGTAGTTCATTTTGCATCCATAGTAATCCGAGTCACTATACGCTGTAAGCTCAAAGTCATCGTCATGAGGATACCACAACCCGAGTATTGGAATACCCTTCAGTTTACGAAATATCGTTTTAACTCCTATGAGATGGTTGACTTTGGGTTTTGCCTGATATCTAGAACACAGATATGTCGCCTACATGATATCAGGTCGTGAGGTACATGAGGGATCCGATCATTCCTCGGTACATGGTGGCATCCACCAGATCACCATTTTTGTCGGGTGCCACGTCGTGGTTTGTAGCAAGTGGAGTCCTAGCTGCCGAAGCATTCTCCATATCAAACCGACTTAGGATATCACCTACATACTTGGTCTGATGTAGAAATATTCCATTTGGTGTCTGATCCACCTGTAACCCGAGAAAGAACTTCATCTC
>BJCM01013990.1:0-10437 GCA_018326385.1 Flaveria bidentis
ATCTTCATCTTCATCTTCATCTTCATCTTCATCTTCATCTTCATCTTCATCTTCATCTTCATCTTCATCTTCATCTTCATCTTCATCTTCATCTTCATCTTCATCTTCATCTTCATCTTCATCTTCATCTTCATCTTCATCTTCATCTTCATCTTCATCTTCATGCTCTAATAAAGATGTATCTTGGAATGACACGTGTTAACGTCACAATCACTCTCGTCAAAAATTTTCCCACCTCCCTTTTCTATTAAATAATTACCTTAATTACTAATGTTATAATTTAACACTTTTTTAATTTAATAAATTAAGAAAGAGATCTATTTATTAATGTTATTTCTAAATAAATAAATTTTATAAAATATTAAATTTTTCTAAAGCATAACACTTTTTTTAAAATACGAAATATTTAAAATTGGTATTTTTAAAAAGTCAATTTAAAAAAAATAATAATTAAATTTGAGAGTTGTAGTAAGACATTTTTTTAAAATAATATTTTTATACATTTTGTTTTAATACAAAATGTTTATTTTTTGAGAAAAAAAATATAAATAAAATTTTTAAAAGTTGATATAATTGTTTTATTACTTATAATCATTTCTCATACATAATTTCAGTCATATCATATTTTAAAGTATCATATTATAATTAATAAATTTTATTATATTAATATTTTTTTATTCAACCCATGTAACACACGAGTTTACTAAAGTTAATTATGTAATAATATTCAGACATATTTAAAACTAAAATTTTGTTTTTTAACAAATAAAACACTTGCAATAAACATGTTTTATGTTTCAAAAACTAACATGGAAAGAGAATATATAGAGCCTTTAACTTTATTCATACCTCAATATCTATTTATAAAGATCGTAAAAGGTTACACTTTTAACCAATAAAACTAACCTCTAATAGATTCTACATTAAAATATGCGGCATACATTTCAATTAGCAAAATGAGTGTTTTGGTATTGCAAACACGAAACTTACTTCTTGTCATTTTCATATGAATTCCTGTCATAAAAAGGGAAATGATTTTTTCTAATTCCTTAAACACTTAAAATTTATTAATTATGAATATTCTTCATGCTACAAATTAAATATATATTTTATCAACAAGATAATATATTACCATATGAAAATTGTTCAAACCAATTTTGGTACAAAAGTTTCACAACATCTTATGAAATTACAAGTCATGTTCATGGGCTTATCGACAAGCATAAAGTGTTCTTATGATTTCGTGTGATTAAAGATTGATTGTAAAACTCTTATCACTTTAAACTCAGCTTTAAAGTAATCTTGAAATCTAACTTAATATCTGATACTCAACCATACCTTCAATAATTCTATATACAGTTACTTCGGGTTTGGAACACATAAAGTCATAGACACATATAATATTTCACGTAACTAAGTTCATATCTTCTCGTAATAGCATTGTTTTCGCGACCAGATCGGACCGGCCGGTTCGACCGGGGATCGGTCCGGTTCACTACGATTCGTTTTTGAGGGGTCGAACCGGCCGGTTCTTCCTGAACCGGTGGTCGGACCGGGAAACCGGACTGGTTCGGACCGGATTTTGAATTTTTTTTATATTAATAGGTAAAAACGGGGTGTTAAACCATAAATTAGTATGTTTGATATACAAATATAATTAAGTTTTATATATAACTATAAAATATATATATTTAACTACATATATAAATTACTTATATTTAACTACATATGTAAATTAATTAAAATATAGTTAAATCCGATCCAACCGGTCCGACCATCAAACCAGTAAGACGTCCGATCCGGTTCTGAAAACAATACGGGCACGTATTGCTTGTGCTTCTAAAGTTTAGGGGTATTTCAGAAAATCTGGATCTCGGCGTACATATCCGTTTGTCTATGCTGACTCAGAGTTGAAAGTGAATAAATCTTTAAAATTAAAGTTCACAACTTTTCATCGTTTGCACTCAGATGTGATCTTCTCCTCCTATTCCAAGGTATTTGATCTTCAATTCATGTTTAATTTCTTTTTACAAGTTGTTTATGAGGTTATAGTTGTTGTGTTCAACTTTAATTGTGATTTGTTAATTGATTGACTCGATTTCTTGAATCTTTTTGGTGGGTATGATTAGGGTTTAGTTTGGGTGATTGATTTGAGAAATCTATGTCCTGAGGAAGGATAATACGGGTTAAAAGGTAAAGAAAGAACCCGATATAGGATCCGAATTGTGTTAATTGCTTCTTGTTGATAATTTTTGTTTGTTTTTCGTATTCCCCAAATTTAGGAGCGATTTGTATTAATGGTTAGTTAATTTATATGGAGTTTTGACTGTTTTGAATGTGAGCTTAAGGTCACTTTGACCAACAAGTATAAAGTGTTCAGCAGTCTCTAAAGAGCTATTTATTTGATCGTTGACACCCAAACACGTTTTATTGTCTTTACTCATCCATAGCCAATGCGCCATATATGAGATTTGCCTAGGGTGTTACATTGAATTTCAGTGATTTTATGATTTGGAAAACACTTGACCTTTGAATTGATGATGTGGGTGTTCTAGTAATTATAATTTCACTGGTGATAGGTTAGGATTAATTGCAACAAAAAAGTAAGATACTTCATTCCTGATTCTGTTTTTGGCCTGTTTGAAGTTAGTTGTTACCAAACTGGCCGATAATCACATGTCATAACTTCTTAGGCATAGATAAAACACTACATTTTAATGTTTTACTCCGCTTCTATATAAGGCACTGCATATTATTATTATGATGTTTGTGAAAACCAAACACGAGACGATTCACCTTTATTATATCATTTCTAATTGGTAGACCAGACCCGTTTTCAACAATCAACAGACAACATGTACCATAACGTGTTTGGTAAGATAGGTATTTATAATTGCAAATTTTGGACAAAATATGTTTCCGGTTAACCCAACCTGAACTTTTGCAAACTTGCAAGCCGTACCAAAAAGTATGCATTACGCAATCCGTACCCTTCTGTTTTACCACCTTCTAATATTCTTCATTATGGTGAAAATCCTTGATTCTATTGAACCTAATTGCCATGGTGACGAGTTACATATTTTGCATAATTTTATGGCAGAAATATGGATAGAACAAATAGAGGAGGTGGTAGCGTTGATACATTATTAAATAACTACAAGCTTGGGAAAACTCTTGGTCATGGTTCTTTTGGTAAAGTTAAGATTGCTGAACATACATTGACCGGCTACAAAGTGGCAGTCAAGATTCTTAACCGCAGAAAACTTAAGAATCCTGAAATGGAGGAGAAAGGTATTATCATGTTTCATTAGATTAATTTTAGTTTTAGCCATTTGATGGTTCTTCTGAAATTCATTCCTTCGTAATGTTATGTGTCTGCAGTGAGACGAGAAATCAAAATTTGTAGATTATTTGTGCATCCTCATATTATAAGACTTTATGAGGTGATAGAGACACCTCTTGATATATATGTGGTTATGGAGTATGTGAAATCTGGAGAGCTTTTTGATTATATTGTAGAAAAAGGGAGACTACATGAAAATGAAGCTCGCAAAATTTTTCAGCAGGTATGTTCATGATCTGCCTATTATAAGATAAAAAAAACTATTTAGAGAATTAAAAGTATCAGATGAAAGTTTGCTCACCATATCTAAAAGATCACTTTTGAATTATAAATAGAGGTGGCAAAATGGGAGGGGCATGTAAAGCGTCACTCGGGTGACTTTTTGACGCATGTCACTTTTTGTCCAGTGTTGGATAAGTGGTTAATGTGTTAAGTATGATTACAAAAGCTATGTTACACCAATAATATTATAATTTTGAATAAACTATTTAGGAGGTTGTATGCATTTAAAATAAAACTTTGGAAAGCTTGCAACTCATTTGACCTATTTCCTTTTTAGCCAAAATTTGTAGGTTATACCCATTTTTACCTTAATAGACAATTTAATGCATAATTAAATACAAATAAAAGAAGTATCTAGATTTACCCCATTTTTAGAACAAGGAAGTGTGATCTAGGAATACCAAATGTATCTTGATGTTAACAATTTAAATAAGGTTGCTTTTTATGGGACGAGGAAACCAGAAAATGGACTTTTTTGGGATAGAGGGATTTAAGGTAAAACAAGTGATCCAAATGTGTAGAGGTATTAATTTCACTCCGTTTGATTATTAATCGGTTGATTTGAGTTGTTTGATCTGAAATGGCTATATGGGAATGGTTAAAAGTTGCCTAAAGTCCCTTTCGAATGCATACAACCTCCTAAATCATTATTTTCACTGGCAAATAATGGCGTTCCAAAATATTGGTGGCAAATTTTACGTCTTGATATATTTTGGACGTAAGTTTTTCTTTTTACCATGTAATACTATTGTTTTTGTTAAGTTAACAAATCATTTATTAACAGAAGTGTATTCTTGTTATGACTCTACCCGACCCATTTTAAATCATACTACAAAAACAGCCCATCTTCCATTACACAACTCGTCCATTTTGCCAACTCCAGTGATATTCATTAGAGTCAACAATCTATCAAAATAATAGTTGCCAGAAAATGAAAATTTAAACACATACTTTATGCGTGCAATTCAGCAACTTCCCAACAAATATGGTCATTGCCAAAATCTACGTTATATCTCATAATATTAGCAGTCAGAGAGTTCTTGGCTGCATTTATATGAAGAAACCCTATCAACTTCCTAGTTGCCTAACCATCTTAACCATTATCAGGCTCTCCATCCCACAACATATTCATTATTATGATGTTCTTAACTTCATTTTTATCAAAACAGATAATCTCTGGAGTAGAATATTGCCACCGGAATATGGTAGTCCACCGGGATCTTAAGCCGGAAAATATTCTCTTGGATTCAAGAGGCAATGTTAAGGTTGCTGACTTTGGGTTGAGTAATATAATGAGAGATGGACATTTTCTTAAAACAAGCTGCGGAAGTCCAAATTATGCTGCACCAGAGGTTTATATAGGCTTAATTTTATTTAATCATTTTTTTCTTTCTTGACTGCATGTTGGTTTAAAATATAATTCATAATGATACATACTTGATATGCAGGTTGTTTCTGGTAAACTTTATGCAGGACCTGAGGTAGACGTATGGAGTTGTGGAGTCATTTTGTATGCTCTTCTATGTGGCACGCTTCCCTTTGATGATGAAAATATACCCAATCTATTTAAGAAAATTAAGGTACTGCCTTGCATTTCATTCAGAGGTGGGTACTTTGACCCATGGACTTGTGAATGGAGTTGAAGTGCATAGTTCTCAATTTCAAATGTGTCGAATTAATAACATTAGTAGAAAGGGAATGGGTCAAACGGGGTGGAAGTCATCCGAGATGTATTTTTAATGCATGCAACATCCTAAACCTCTATGTTCAAAGATTATTATCTTAATCATACTTAACACATTAATTATTTTAAGAACAATTTTCAAAATGGATTAAGACCCAACCCCATCCCATATTGGACCCAATCCCTTTTCTGCCCATCACACAACCAGTTTGATCGCCTATCTTTCCACCTCTAGTTTTATTTCCATTCTATGAAAATGGTAAGTTTTGCCTTCTGGCTGTATTGAATACCTTATATAAGTTATGTAACTCTTCCAAAAATCCATGTAATGTTCTCAGTTATTGACAATGACAATTAATTGGTAACTGGCAAGTTTAAACTGGAAACTTTTGGGTAAAGAAAATGCTGTTGCAATTTTAATTTGTCATTTATCTTTTCAGTCAGGAATCTATACTCTTCCTAGCCATTTGTCACCTGGGGCTCGGGATTTAATTCCAAGAATGCTTGTGGTTGATCCTATGAAAAGAATAACGATTGCTGAGCTCCGTCAGCATCATTGGTTCAAAAGCCAACTTCCTCGTTACTTAGCTGTCCCTGCTCCTGATGCAACGGAGCACCTAAAAAAGGTAAGTCTGGATCTCAGTGGGTTCAGGTGAAATTGAACCGGTAATATTTAGATTCTGCTACATGGGGGTGTCTTTTTTTTCCTGATATTTTGAAGTCATCTAACTTGATGCTGCTTTTATTTGTCAGCTTGATGAGGAGATTATCAAAAAAGTGATTAACATGGGTTTTGATAGGAACCGTCTGACACAATCACTTCAAAGCCGAATACAAGATGATGTATATATCTCATTTCTTATGTTATAGTTTTGCATAAAGCTGAAATTTTGCTGGTTTTACATCTTAAATGTATTATATCTCAGGCTACGGTTGCATATTATTTGTTGTTTGATAACCAAACTCGTGTTGTTGGCGGGTATCTTGGAGCTGAAATTTCAGAGTCCCTGGTGCGTTATTTTTATTTACTTATAAATGGGTTGATTCAGGTTGTGTTTTCTTATTTCAAATGAGTCAAATAAAAAAAATTGCTAAAAGGTTGCATTTTGTCAAATATTTTTATTGTTTGAAATGAAGCGTCAGGTGCAATGGTTTAGAATTCAGAAAACTTATGGTCTTATAAAAACTAGGTGTATATATTAATTCAACCACTTTTGTGTTAGACATTCTCATTATATCTTGCTTAAGGTTTCGGTAATATGTTTTTGTAATTTGAATACTATTTGGTAGGAGGGTGATCTTGCTACTACGCATCTAGACAATGTCCAAGACCGTGCCCAAATGGGCAGGCTTACTCGGGGTAACTCTTTCGGACCCAGTTTGTCTGGTGAAAGAAAATGGAAAGTTGGGATGCAGGTTTGTATATATTATATATTTCAATTTTCGTGATTAAAATATTCAAGTAAATATATATGCACTTTGACTTTGGAGGTCAAACTTGTGACATTTCATACCTGATTTGGTATGGTCTTTTTTTTTCCTAAATAACAAAACGTAAAACCAGTTCCACGTGTAGCATGTGGTAGGAATCTGGTATTAAACCCTGCTTTAAGATTTGAAGTAAGTTTATTCATCTTTAAAGTAAAGTGGTTGGGTCATTTGATCTTAAAAGTTTGGTTTTTACGAAGTATAAGTTAAAGCTTGTAAAGATCTGAAATTATATTTGTTGAAATTTCCAGTCAAAATTGTGAGTTCTCATGAAGTATAAGTTAAGTCGCTTCTTATGTTTTAAAGCTGAAATTCTTGAAGTTACAGCAATCGAAATTGTGATCAAACTTCCCTTGAAAATTTAGAAACCTTACTCATTTCAAAGTTATAAGATTACCCTATTTGAATGATTGAATCTTGAATTTCAAATCGCACCCGTTCTCTAAAATTGATCACCAGTTATGAATAAGACTTCATAAATTATGGGAGAAAAGATACACAGTTTGACTTTTGAGGACAAACTTGTGGCTTTTCTTATTCAAACTGATATGGGTTCTCTTACAAGTTTAACTCTTGCACTATCTCTTACACATTTAAGTAAATTCTTTATTTCTCTTGGAGAATTAGTATATTTAATTCATCTCGAGATTGGTTTTAGTATGAATTACAAGAATTTTTCTTTTTGGTTTTTAAAGATTCCAGCGAATCCCCGTGACATAATGACACGTGTTCTTGAAGTTCTGAGAGACCTAAACGTCTGCTGGAAAAAGATCGGGCTATATAACATTAAGTGTAGATGGGTTTCAAATATACCTAATGCTGAACAAATCACAGCCCACCATTTGTATGAGAACCATTACGTCAATTCTGCTATTACACCCAACAACATTGGAACACAAAATGTTGTTAAGTTCGAAATTCAGGTAAAATCTGTCATTTTCACTGGCTTTCAGTGCTATTACCATTTACCCGAGTAAATTTAGAGGTGTCAAAATGGGTGGGTCAAATGTGTCCTCGTCAGTTTGGGTACTTTTTGAACGGGTCAAGTTTTTTTCTTTGCTCTTTTTATAATGTATTAACAATTGGTAGGGTCATATATGATTACAAAAACTATATTTCTTCATAATCTTTTTAGCTGTTAACTTTTACTTGTTTGACCCTCTAGAAATAAAGCATAATCTAAAGCAACTCATTCACAAGTAAACGGGTCGAAATTGCCATTTTTATGTTAGTTAATGAAAAAATTGTTTCACCTTAATTCGACAGCTTTACAAAACTCCAGAGGACAGCTATTTGTTTGACATCCAAAGGATCAACGGTCCGCAGTTGCTATTTCTGGACTTTTGTGCTGCCATGCTACTACAGCTAGAGAGTAGCATCTTCTAAAGTACATAACTGCTTGTAAATACTCTGTTTTTTCTCTAGTACTCTTGTCTTCTTTGTTACAAATGATCACTAAACCCCTTATTTTCTGCTAATTTTCTTAGTTTTTGTAGGTCTTTATGATGAACACTTGATGTTTTGCTTATTTCCACACAGGATCATTGATTTAGCCATGTTTGGAAACTTTCTTGTAATTAAGCAGTTCTAAGCAGATTTTTCTTCCTCCTTTTAGGTTGTTTTTGCTTCCATTTTTATCGGTTCGTTGAAGTAAAACTCTTTTGCGATTGTACGTTTGTATGATCCTATGTGTCTGACAATGGGAGTCAAACCGACCCGAAGTTATGTTTATAAGAATGGAGCATAACCATAAGTAGGGATGTAAAACTATCATGTAAATGTCAAACATTAGTGCAGCGGGTTTATCCTTTGCTTATGATAAAATACATAAAGATTGTTCCTTTTTCTGCAGAAGGATTTGGTGTATAAATTTTAAAAAAACCTTATATTATTTGATTGAAGGTAATGTATTATATATACATTAAACTATACCATTTGGGCTGTTTTATTTTTTATTTGCTGCACCTAACTGATTCGTTAGAGATAGAATATTATCTAAATTGACACATTCATAGGAGTTTTAACAGCTTCTCAAGTTGCATTAGTTAAAAAGGATTTTAGTGTTTTAAAAGAATCTTTCTAGTCTCAATTGGTATAGTTTTAAAGCTAGAGCCGTCGTTGCCTTTACTACAACTGTTCTAACTTCTAAGCAAGGTCATTTTAATTGACGAATATGATCCATAGGACATTAAATTAATAATGATATATTTGACATCTAGTTTTTGTTTTGGGTATACATGATACTATGAAAATCGTATGGATATAGTATGTATAAAGGTTTTCTTGAAAAATATTCTTTTTAGCACATAAATTGAACCTATTTTATTTTTAGAATGAATTGTTGTTTTTCTCGTGGTTTAGTTACATTTGTTATTTTCATTCATAAAAGTGATTTTTTTTACATTTGCCTATTCAAGGTTTTAAAAAAATATTATTTTAATTCAAAAAAGTTAACTTTGTTATATCATTAAAAGGAGTAATTATCTAATTTTGCATATAAAGACAAATTCTTAAATTATGTAAAAGATTTGTTTTAAAAATTCATTCATGTGTTATGTTTCGCTCATAAAACCTAAATCAGACATTTCAATTTTAAACCTTTTATTATGATTGAATCACGAGATTGTCGGCTTCAGAAGTGGAAGAGGATAATGGACATCGTTTTTTGTGGTGGGCGGGAAGCCATTGTGAAAGGGTTGTATAGTAAAGACAATCGTCTCTAGTCATTATCTCCTTTGTATCATGATTAAATTCTACTCATTATGGTTAAGTGATTGAAGGATTTTGTTTGTAGCTTAAAGGGTCATTTTTTTCAATTTAAAATTTTAACAATTTAAATTAACAACGTTAACTTTGTTATATTTAAAAATCTTGAGAAGCTACGTACAAAATAAATAAATAAATAAATCTTGATGTAAACCACAAATATAATCAAATCATTAGGAGAAAAATAACTATTAACTCTAATATATATTAAATACCTTTGGTAATATATAAAATGTGTTGTTATTTGGACACCCAAAATCATAAATCAACATTTTATATTTTTATATAGGTTGCATAACACCATACATGTCATATATGTGAGTCGTATAGCTCTATACAAGGTGTATAATCTATCTAACAACCCATGAATTTTTTGTCGTAGTCAGTATCAAAAATTGCTATATACATCATATGTCGTATAAGGTTATACGGAATGTATATCATTCTAACAAACCCTCTAAAATATTTTTATTTTCATTGTTTTTGATCCCATACATCAAATATGATGCTATAGAAGACTTACATAGAGCGTTTGATTTATAAAATAAATCATATGTATATTAAAACCCTTTATTATATAGAGGCAACGATGCATTTACAACCTCAAACAAGTCAATCACCAGTTCATCATTGACAATCATCCCATTGACTCTTTCTTCTTCCTCTTTTCACCCATCAATGGCGACCAACCTTCTCCACCATCATCATCTTCTTCCTAATCAAACCCTAATCTTCTCCCTCTAACACCCACAACACAACACCACAATGGATCCCACCCTTCAAGCCATCATCTCCGCCGTAGCCACCTTCATCCTCATATCCCTCATCTTCATCTTCATCATCCTCATCTGCCGCACCACTGCCAAACGCCGCC
>BJCM01014007.1:0-13667 GCA_018326385.1 Flaveria bidentis
AGGGCAATGTCATCTCCATCAACTTCCAATCATATCATTGGATGGAGGTATGACAGCAACAGGAGAGCCCTAATCATCATGAAAGTTCAAGGGCAGCAAGAGATCTTCAACTTTCAGACCTTGAACTATTATGACAGTCTAGATCTAGTCAGCATGCCACTTGTCAATCCAAGCAAATCAAGACAAGCTGACAAGTTGGCTCAAAGAATCCAAGAAAGGATCACTACAGAGTTCAGCCTTTGAAGGAAGTGCTGCTGTGATCAATGCCCTTTTTGAGACACCTGCTGGTGAAGGTGATTCTCAACCTCTCTCTAGCCAGAGCTTAGAAGCTGTATCAAGCAATGAAGGCCAAAGCTCTTTCCATATTAAGACTCATGGAGTCTTCAAGACTCATGGAGTCTTCAAGACTCATGGAGTCTTCCACATTAAGCAATGAAGGCCAAAGCTCAACCTCTCCTATGTTGGGTCTTCAAGACTCATGGAGTCTGCTATCATGGCTGCCTCGAGACCAAACACTAAGAATGATGAGTTGAGAGCGGTCAGGATAAGCTATCTGTAAACAAGGAACTATGACATAGAAAATCTTATTTCTCTCCCCTTAGAAGAGTTAAATGAACTGGTTGACCTTGAAAGGTCAAGGGAGAAGAAGTAGGCAGAAGATGCAGCGCTGCTAGTACATGTCAAAGAATAGAAAAGAAAGAAAATACTGTACAAGCATATGCCTACCCTCTCCCCAGTTCAAGAAAGTCGTACACAATAGGATGTGGTTCAACAAGAACCTCAAGTAAACAAAGAAGAAGATAGGATCAAGATGATCAACTACCTTAGTGCCACAGGCCTCTATCAGGCAGAAGCATTTCTTCCCTTGTCCTATGCCTATGTTGAGTTTGAGTATTTAAAACAACTTGAACTTGAGATAGTCAAGGACAAAAAGACAACTAAGAGAAAGCTAAGGGATGAAGCTACAAAATCAAGAGCCATCATCTAAAAAAGCATGAAGAACTCTGCTGACAGGCAGAGGATGATAAGCTTCTTGAAGTTGTATGGATTCTCCGGAAGGAGACTTGGCCCCATGTCTCTATCCACTATGGATGAGCATATCAGGGTGATCAAGCAGAAGATCAAAAGTGGAGAGCTCATTGACTTACACTCCCCTCCAAGTCAAGCCCCACCTAAAGAGGAGGTTAAGGTTGAACAACCAGAGACAACACAATGTAGACCTCCTGCTGAATCTTAGCAAGCTTCATCTTTTGATCCACAGCAGGGTCAACCTCAGGATGAAGATCAATGGAGATCAATCTGGTACTACAGGCCAGTCTTCTTGGTTAAAACTGTAAAGAGAAAGAAGAGGATGGCTTTTAAACCAAAGCCAAAGAAGAAGTAGACTGCACCCTCTTCTAAACCTTAGGATGAGTTAGAACATCCTGAGGATATGCATCCAGAGGATGCTACATCAACTCCAATTCAAACAATTCCTCTAGGATCACGAAGACCCATCTTGTCTTGGACATACACCACAAATCGAGAAAGATGGCATGTCATTAGTGATCAAGGAACCAAAGACATTTACACTTGGCAAGATATGTTTCAGTTGCCTCTGCATGATCTCTTTGACATGAGAAGACATTTTGACAGTCTGAAGAATCCTGATCACCTTATGAAGAAAGGAATGGTGCTCATTCTAATGAGGACTGTTGATATCTTAAGTCTACTAAGTGTTTTGGTAGCATCAAACTAGGAGGAGTTTGCAAAAATTAATGAAGAGGCTGATGCAACCCAAACATCCAAAGTCTATCCTGCATGCTGCACAAGTGCATTTAAGAAGAATGCTTAGGAAGTTTCACACATGCAAGATAAATATTCTAAGTGTGAAATCTTCCAAAGCCAAGACCAATATCTTCCGAAGCCAAAGATTATGTCTTCTAAAGCCTCAGAGACAAAGTCTTCCGAATCTTCAACTCATGAAGACAGATTTCTTTCAAAGACTTTTGACACATGCTTTATCTGATGTACTGTTCCATAAAGCTGGAAACCTTTCCGCTACGTCTCTGTAAAGTCGCCAAATTACATGAGTTGGTGAAAAGGTCCATGCTTTTGGTAACTGTACATTAAGGTCTTGAGTCTGTAGTTTTCTACTTCATGTACTGTATCCTTTTGGTAATAGATAAGGATGTGAGCTATGGCATGTCATAGTCACTAGTCAAAAGGCAATCTGCCTTTTGACTCTACAATTGATTTTGTTTGTGTCTAGTCAATTTTATCCAGTTGGCTTTCAAAGTTTAGCCGGCTGTAGATGCAATAGATAAAGGCCCAGTGTCAAACGTGTGGTTAATCCAGTCTTACTATTTGATTAAGTTTGGTTAATCTCCTCTTTGTGTTATTGTGTTGTAAGTGACCCCCTTAACCGGTCCTGCAAAGGCAACAATGGAAAGAAGGTTCCAATGTAAAAGTTCCTAGGATCTCTTTTCTTGATGTACCTATATGACTTGCTATTATAATGAGGAACATCCAGCACAGGTCCTTCAGGTACAATGTCAGGAAAAGCTTCATTGACGAGGCATTACAAGAACCTTGGATACATGAGGAACATATGTCTTCTCCCTTCCTAAATGTTTGATACCAGACCATTAAACACATATGCAGACATGTTGAATGGCTTGTTAGTACATAAAGCATATATAGCAGATGATGTGATTGCTAGAATGTCATTCCATCCAATCTTCCTCGTTGACAAACAATGTTGGTAAAGCTAAATCAGGAACCTTCATTGTAAGTAAACCAATCCTTTAACAATCTGTTTGCCTTCATATCCTCCCTCATTTCCAAAATTGGCAAAGAAATTAGTAATTACATCATCTTCAAGCTCTAAAGGAGTGTTGGCATCATCCTCAAACTGTAGACACTGTCTCAAAGATTGTTCAGTGATGTTTAGAGTATGATGATCAGTGATTCTTCAGGATAGAGTCCTTACACCAGCTATCTTTGTCATCTCAATAGTGATTGCATGAGCAACTTTGGTAGTAGATATAAATCTGATCATGTTTCTCAAACCTTCTACCATGGGTACATTAGGGTCAAGATAACCACTAACATTATCGAGCTTGCTCCAAGTGAGATTTGCCATGTACCCTGCATTAGAGGCATATAAATTAGAAAGATTGATAATACCAAACAGATTGTAGAACATGCATCAAGTGAAATTTCTCATTTTGTCTTTTTATAATCAAAATTGAATGCTTATAGGTACTGTTCTATAGGACTTATACCTATACTTGATGTTATCATGAATAATCACTATTATTTTGCTATGCATGTTTGAAGTCGTCATTTTTGTTGTTTTTAACTCAATTTAACTCTTAGAATCAAGATTTGTTTTCTCTTTTTTAATCTTTTATTATGCTTTGTAGAGATTCAAAACAGAGGACAAATAATGTAAGAAGGAAGTAGAACACAGGTTTGATGATGAAGCTGATGAGTGATGAAGAATAGTGAATTTCGCTCGTCGCACTATGAAGTCTCTCAAATTTGAAAAGTATAAAATGAGATTTTCAAATGGTGTTTAAATAGTCAGTTAATATCTTTTACAAAAATTATAAGTTTAAGGAAAAATCCGGTCAACTTTTAAAATCACTGTAACAAATGAGGATGAGTTTTGTTCATTAGCATTTGTGTACTGTTACAAGTGCGAAAAGTAAAAACCTAACAACATTTGTTCACTGTAAAAATACTGTTGAACAAAGTTAGTCAGCATTTGTTACTGTTACAAATATGACTGAACAAAGTAAGTCAGCATTTGTTCACTGTAACAAATGCGGTAGAGTAAAATACCTTTATCCATATTTACATCAACAAATGCGGCTACCAATGAAGATGTTCGCATTCATTGTCTTCCATCATGATGACAGAAGAGATTGAGCACTTTGTTTATTCATTTTGATACACATGAAGTTTGATGTCAACCACATTAAAGAAATACGGATGAGTAAAAAGAAATGCGGGAATGCAAAAGTGTTCCGCATCAACAAATGCGATAGAACACTTTTGTCCGCATAGGTTTTTAAAGTCAAACTTTCATGTATTTTTCTCACAAATTCGATAGAGTTGTTTTGTCCGCATTGGTTTCACTTTGTTTTAAATGACATAAACCTTTACTCGTATTGGTTATATGCATGGGTTACCTTCACCCGCATTAAATTTTGACTTAGTCAAAACTTAATGTTTTTGTAGAGATATTATTTTTGCTATGAAGAGTTGTGTTTGATACTTGTGTCTTATGAAGTTTATGATAGTTGTTGGGGTTGTCAACTATTGATTGGATGGACTTGTATATTAGTGATGATACAAGTTTCCCATTGATTGGCTGATTTTGGACTTCTTATGCTTTCATGAAACTGCAAAAGCTGAGATACTATAGATAACTTTTGCATCAACACAACCAGATTCTTTTTTATTTGTTTTGAAGTTTTAAGAAAGTAATTTAAGAAAGTAAATATCTATACAAACGGATCAAAAAATTTTAATTACTCCCCCTAAACTTTATATCCATACCTAGATAGAAACTTTAAAGATTTAAAACTTTTGACTATTAATTAGTTTAAATTTTTGATTTTCTGATTTAAGAATGAAGAGAAATATGCCTTTTGTTGGGATCATTCAATCTTACATTACACATGTGCATTATTTTGTAATAAAATGGACATGTTTATGAACTTATTGATTGAAGGTATGTTTGTCCTTTTATACTCATACCTGGTTAATATTTGAATGCATGTGATGTTTATCATGTTTTTGTTTTTTTGATTATTCAACATGTACCTCACACATAGAAATATGGAATGATCAACTATCCTCATGTAATGTATGGTAGAACTGTGTCACAACTTGATTTACCAGGACACTTAAGTTATGAGATCTCATTTTCACTGATCCTAATTGGGATTCTTTTACTTTGATCCTTTTCATGATGATCGACATTGGGATTCTTTTCACTTCACTTTGGAAGGTGATCCATGATTGGATTCTTTTGCTCATTTGAAAGGAATGTATTTTTATTATAGATTCATCCAATTTGGATGTGTTCCTTATTAGGAATCTTTTGGATCAATACATATGCACTATGTGCTTGTTTCTTCAGGTCTTTGCTTAGCAAAACAGAGATGAAACTTGATGTAGGTAACAGAGATTCATAAAGTATCATTACCTAGTGTGTTTAGGTTACTACACACACACACTTAGATAAGCCAATACATAATAGTACTCTGAGATGAGTGTTTCACCATTGAATAAGATTATAATTCATCCGAACATATATCTTATCTTCCAAGTTGAGCCTACCCACATATCAGGTAAGCCATGTTAGTCTTTTAAATTTTGAATTAAGCACATTAAATGATATAACGACTGTAATTATATCATTTCCCAAGTATATAGATCCTTTTCTTCATCCAAAATGACTTTTTTTGTAGTATACTAAAATTTTAAATTGTTTTTGATGTTTTATTTGATTTTATTCAAGGTTAATCAAGCCAATTGATTGAACTAGGAATTCAAATCTACTAGGTTCAAATGCCTTGGTGAATAAATCAGCCAATTGATTTTCAGTGGGACTTGAATCAATTTGATTAACCCTTTTTCAGCACAACCTCTCAAAGAGTGATATCTAATTACGATGTGTTTTCTTTTTGAGTGTTGAACTAGATTATTTGTAATAAAAATAGTAGTTGTGTTGTCAATGTGAATTGGAGTATGCAAGAAGTTAAAACCATAATCAAGCATCTGGTTTTGAATCCATAGAAATTGAGAGCAACAAGGTGATGCTGCAATGTACTCAACTTCTACTGTTGAAACATATACATTTATCCGCTTCTTGCATTGCCAAGAGACCAGTCTGGGACCAAGAAATTGACAACCACCAGAAGTGGACTTCCTATTGAAATTGCATCCCCCATAATCACTGTTAGTGAAGGCATAGAGATTGAAATCTCATTCCTTTGGATACCACAATCCAAGAGTATGCTTTCCCTTAAGATATATGAATATCCTTTTGACATCATTCACATGAGATTCCTTGGGATCTGCTTGATATCTGGCACACACACAAACACGAATCATAATGCCAAGCCTACTGGTTGTTACATACATAAGTGAACCGATCATAGATCTATAGTTAGTCTAATCAAATAATATGCCTTCGGGATCAGGTCCTATCTTCACTTTAGTATCAACAGGTGTTCTGATGGACTAACAATCAGCAAGGTGGAATTTCTTCAACATTGTTTCGATGTATTTCGATTGATTAATGAAGATTCCATCTGCCATTAGTTGGACTTGCACTCCTAGAAAGAATGTGAGTTCTCCTATTGCAATTATTTGGCATTTTGAATGCACGAGATCTTCAAAATATTTGTAGAGTAGCTTGTTTGTTAAGCCAAAAATGATATCATCCACGTAGATATGGACCAACAACATGTCTTTTCATTTTCTTTTTTTGCATAGAGTCTCATCAATCTTTCCTCTTTAATAACCATTCTCAAGAAGGAAAGATGATAGAATCTCGTACCACTTTCTTGGGGCTTGGTGAAGACCATACAAGGCTTTGTCAAGCTTGTAAAGCTTGTGAGGAAATTTAAGATCTTCAAAGCCAAGTGGTTGACTCACATAGACTTTTTCAGCAATCTCTCCATATAAGAAAGAACACTTTACATCTATTTGATAAGTAGTGAACTTCATGGATGCTCAGTATGCAAGAAAGATTCTTAATTCTTCTAATCTGGCAACATGTGCAAACACTTCGTCATAGTCAATGCCTTCTTCATGAGTATACCCAGTGCCACTTTATATCATCAGTTTCGTTTCTGTACAGTCAACTGGTACCGATAGGGTATTGTCTTTCGGGAAGATCTACTAGCTTCCATACTTCTTGCTTCTTGAACTGCAACAATTCTGCCTACATTGCTTTAATCTAGTTATTGTCTTGAAGAGCATCCTTGATGTTTATGGGTACTGTTTGGCAAAGAAAGCATGAGAACAACAGATTTTTGCAATACTTGACTTGTTTCTTGTCACCCTTTAATTGAGTTCACCAATAATTCTTTCTACTGGATAATTCTTGTATATTCTTGTGAATCGTTACATCAAAATTGGAGATATTAAGATCATTGTGGTAAGAGGCACCTTCATATTGTACTATTGGAGAATTATGAATATATTCATATTCTGTTTTGGTGACTACTTCAGCATTAGCTGCACTTTGATTGCTTCCATCATTTGATGTTCTTTATATTTCAACTAGAGGAGTAACTTGCTTTTGATTTCAGACCTCATCAAGGTCTTTTGAATGTGATGGTAACAAGCTGAGACCGGCTTTAGTTGAAACACATTGATTCTAAGATGGTTGTCTCACAGGATCAGCTTATAATGGAACATCTTCATTTAGATGTTATGAATAGGTTGGAGGAACCATTGGAAAGTCATTTCTTCTTTTTGCTCCTGAATGAGATTCACCTGACGGTATATTTCCTACATCAGACAAATGAAATTGATCAAATGATTTTGTAAATGAGTCAATATCAAACAACCAGTCAAGACCATTTGTAGATTTGGAAAATGAGTGTTCCTTGAATAGAACATTTGTTAATTCATAAATAATGTTTAATCTAGGATTAAACACTCTATAATCCTTTAAAACTAAAGAATAACCTAAAATAATCCTTTATCAGACTTAGATGAAAATTTTCCCAAATAGTCTCTAGTGTTTAATATTGAGACATGACTACCAAATGACTTGAAAAATCCAATAAATGTTTTTTTTGTGAAACAATAGGTCAAAAGGAGTCATGTTGTTTTCTTTAACAATCAAAGTTCTATTTTGCACAAAGCAGAATGTGTAACTGCTTCTGCCCAGAAGGTAATTAGCAGTTTAGCATCGGCTAGCATTGTTCTTGCTGCTTCAATCAGTGTTCTATTTCTCCTTTCAACTACCCCATTTTGTTGAGGAGTTCTAGCTGCACTGAATTGATGAGCAATGCCTTTGGTTGCCCAAAAGGAACTCATGTATTCATTTTTAAACTCTGTTCCATTATCACTTCTTATTGTTTTGACCATATGATCAAGTTGGTTTTTAATTTTTGTGAAAAAATCTTTTGTTATTTGGGATGCTTCATTTTTATGAAGTAAGAAGAAAACCCATGTAAATCTAGAGAAGTCATCATTGATCACCAAACATTATTGTTTCTTTCTAGTACTAATAACATGAGTTGGTCCAAAAGATCCATATAAAGAAACTTCAATGGAGTATTGTTTGTGTTCACAATCTTTGGTTTGTGTGAAGATTTATGTTGTTTCCCTTTGAGGCACGCTGAACATTGATCAGCAAAAGGATTTTTTTTTGGGAAGACCAATGTCATGGTTTACTTTGACCAATTTGTTCATGTTTTTAAAGTTTGTGTGCCCCAGACGTATGTGCCAAAGTTAAGACTCATCAAATGATGCTTTTCACAGATGACAAGTTTCTTCTTTTGGGGTAGCATAATTCAGGTTTAAGACATAGGTGTTGACTTTAGGACAACCCATTCTTTAGGAATTTGGAATCCAGGTTTCAGAATGTAGCAATGAGTGTCGGGAAAGTGAGTTGAATATTTCTTCTCACAGATCTGAGACACGCTGAGAAGATTGAAATTCAGTTGTTCATATTAGTTCACTCTATCAAAACTCAGCATCTCATTTGTCACAAATCCTTCACTAGTAAGTCTTGCACCTTGTGAATCTCCTCCGAATGCCACAATAGTTCCTTGTATATGCTTGAAGTCATGAACGAGTGAACGATCTCCAGTCACGTGTCGAGCGCATCCACTGTCCACGTACCATAAGCTATTGGACCTATATGGATGACCCTGCAAGCACAAAAGAACTAACTAGAATATGGAACCCAAGCCATAATGGTCTTGGGTTTCCCGTTCATATTCATGATGGTGACGTTTTGGTACTTTCCTCTAAACTTTGATTTAGACAGAGGTGTTCTAGGAGTTTTCTAACGTTATTTTGAATGTTACATCTCATCCATATCAATTGAAGAGTTAGAGGAATAATGAAGCCTTTGGTCCCTAATTCTTTGAAGAAATCTGACTCGTTTTTGATTATCCAACATCATTTTTGGTTTGGGAAGATCATATGTTTGCTTGATGTTGTGATATTTGTTTCATTGAATCTTCCTCAACTCTTTTATGTTACTCATGTCATTATTTGAGCTAGAAGCCCTAGATTGATTTTTATGAAAGTGACTTCTGACATTGGGTTTCACTGATGATATTGTTGAGATGGGCTTGTTTTGGGGAATTCTAAACCCTTTTTTCTTGAAGTAACAATTAGATGTATTGTGATTGTTCATATCACAAATGGAACAATATTTATTAAAATAGCAGTTTTTGGTGGAAAGATTGTTTATGTCACAGATAGAGCCTTATTGATTGCAAAGGCAATATTCTGTTTTGTGATTAAACATTCCACAAATGTCACAATACATGTGTTTGTTTCTTGAATCTGATTTCGTTGTTGCTGACTCGGTTGATTTACCTGTTCTCATCTGAGTCACAATCTTTGGTTAAAAGGAAGAAGCAAAATTAGTCTTTTTCGTACTTTGTTTCACAACACTACTTTTGTTGGCGATTTGAGGCTGGTTTTGTTTCCTAACCTTTTCTTGACTTCTTGTTCAAACTAATTTACATGCTCCCGATTGCAGATGTCAAAACCTACTCCTTGTTTTGATTTTGATGATTGGGGTCTAACTGAATTTTTGTTTTTGAAATCAGTGAACTCTTGCTTTTCTTTGGCACTAAAACCTTCTCTTATTTGCTTGATTTTTTTTTGGAGATTTAATCTTAAAATCAGAACTGCTTTTAGCAGAAGATTTCACTAAATCAACAATTTTCTTCTTTCCTTTTGAAAGTACATGTATAAATTTCACAAATAGGACAATGGCTTTGATTGGCCTTGACGGTTTAATGACATTCATGTCTTGTCTGAAAAATCCTTGATTTTAATTGGGTGACCTAATTTAATTTTTTCTTTGTTTGTTTTAATGCAAACATTTGGTTTTTTTGAGGATTTTTAACTTGTTTTACTATTGTTTTTGGTTCAATAGTATTAGGTTCATTTTGTTCTAGGAGTATGATAGATTAAGGCATGCCAATGTAGTTGTCATTGTAAGGAGGAGGACAATAATTATACCCAATCCCAGACATATCCTTGGGATCTTTTAATGAGTCTGGCATCTTTTGTAGCTTGATTGAAGACAATTAAAACTTTTCAAGTTTCACTTCAGTAAGTGTTTGTTCAGCTTTTGATTGAGCAAACTTTTTAGTTAGTTGCTCATTCTCAGCTGTAAGAGTGTACTTTTCACCATGCAATTTTTCAATGTCAGAGATGAGAGATATGATTTTAAATTCAAAGCCTTTAATTTCTCTCTTAATCATTTCTGACTTGACCCTTTCTTCTTTTATTTTATCAGCCAGTTTATGATTATGCTCATGATAACCTTGCAGTTTAGTAATGCATTTATCACTACAAAGGTTGGATTTTACCTCAGATAGCATAGGAGATGGGCCATCATTGATGTGAGCCATGAGTGCATGATTCTGAAATTTAAGCTTCACTTCCTCCACATACAGACTCCAATCACATGCTCTATCTTGTCTGATGACAAGAGCATTTGAGGATGACTGACTGCTTCCATGAGCTTGATTAGTCAGTTGTGGCTGACTCTGATATGGTTATTTATGTTGTTGATGATGATACTATTTTTGTTGATTGTGGGAGTGAAAGCTTGTTCTTGGTTGTTAAGATGACTGACCTTGAGAATTCTTTTGGAAATTGTTTTTGTTTCTTCTCGGAGCATTACATTCTCTAGAGAAGTGGCCAGTCATGCCACAGCTGAAACACTTTACCTTGGATTTGTGATATCCAAGTTTGGTATTTTCATTAAGGCTAAGCTTTCTTCCTTTTCTAAAGAGTTCTTGGCTCTCATTGCAATAATAGCCATTTGCCACTTCAAATCCATTTCTTCCACATCATCTGGATCCATTTCTTCCAAGTCCTCCTTGATCAAATGAGCAGAAGTGAGTCTGCCTCCTAAGTAAACTTCAAAGCTAGCAACAAAGGCATTATAAGTTGCCTTTTGCTCTTCTGATCTTGGGTCTTCAGGAGTAGTTGAGGGAGTGGCAGAGAACCATGTTGGTTGTGAGGTGTTGAGGGCTTCTTAGATGATGGAGCAGCAATGAAACCATTGTATTCACTTGTTCTTGTAAGGAAAGAATATCATTATCCTCAGTGATGAATGCATTTTCTACAGAGTGAGTGTCTGTTGGAAATTTTTAAGCTTCAATAACTCGAGGTTTGTGAAGATTTCTAATCCTCTCTTCAAAATCAAGAGCTTCTATCTTGGCAATCATGATTTCCAACGTTGTACTCTCGAGATCAAGAGTGTTTTTCAGCATTGTAACATTTTCTTTCCAACTTTCTGGAAGGATGTGAAGCATCTTCTTGTTCAGTTCTTTGAACTTGTATGTTAACCCCATGATCTCTAAATCATTCACCAGCTGCACAAATCTATGCAGTTGTTTAGAGATGGACTCACCCTTTGAGTGATAAAGTTTCATATTGATTAACAAGCTTGTCCTTTTAATTTCAGCCACTTACTACTACCTTCACACATTATCAGTAATGCATCCAAAACAATTTTAGTAGTTCCATACTTTTCTAAGTTTGTAGCACATCCATTTTTAGTGCTTGAGTGAGTATAGAATAAGCTTTGAGATCAACTTTTATCTTCTTGTAATCATCATCTTCAAGTGTGAGATCCTCAATAGGTATTCTTGAGGTTTTGTATATTGCAGCTTGATCAGCAAAAAGTTTCACTAGAATGTGAGGGCCTTTACATATTGACATCTAGTAGTCTAGATTTACACTTGTAATATAGATTATAAATCTGATTTTTCCATTGCTTAAACTCAGATTTGTTTTTAAGCATGGGTGGTTTTGGAGTATGACCCAGTTTAGAAATACTATGTGAATCCATTTTTAATAAGTTGTTGTTTAACCTTTATGAATAATGATTAGTTTGATTGTTAAGTTCAACTTAGTCCAAATAGTTCAAACAGACTTATGGATAAGCAGATCTGCTGATGTTTATATGTTTTTGTTGTAACAGTTGTTCATGGGTTTGTTCTTAAAGATGAGTACATATGAACAGTGACTATTGAAGAGAGTTATGCACTTTACTAAGTAGAGGTAGTTGAACACTTTATTAGCAACTCATTCACCAGATCAATCGAGTTCTACTCAAATCTTGGCAGATCTAAAAAGATTCGAGAGCCAAAGCTCTGATACCAATTGAGTGGGTTTTTGAGAATGATATTCTCTGTTGATGTCAATCAACAAGGACTGAATATGATGATTGAGTCTGATTGTAAGGCAGAATCAAACAATCAAGGAACATTGAATGCAAGAAAGACTCATAAATTTTGTTTGTATTAATGAAGGTAATCGGTTATAATGAATGCTAGAGTAAGAAAATTAAATAGTAACAATACACCTTGTAAACAGAGGATTCTAGTTTTCTAGAATGTGTATCAACAGGCACTCCACCATCACCTCACATACGAGGTTTTCTATTCTTTTTATAGGCTGACAAGTTGTCTTTCATAAAATGACTAAACTACCCCTGACCTAGACATCGGTTAACTAGTCTAAGTCTTCATTAGCATTTCTTTTGTTCATCCGCATTGACTAACGTGGATGTGTTGATCTTGATCACCATTTCTTTTTAGTCTTCTCAATTAGTGTTTGGTCATCGGCATTGAAAAATGCGGATGAACAAACACATGCGCATTTTGTAAGGATTACATGTAAAAGACTGATGCAACCCAAACACCCAAAGTCTCTCCTGCATGCATGCACAAGTTTACTAAAGTAGAATGCTTTGGAAGTTTCACACTAGCATCAGAAAATACACTAAGTGTGAAATCTTCCGAAGCCAAGACCAATATCTTCCGAAGCCAAAGATAAAGTCTTCCGAAGCTTCAAAGACAAAGTCTTCCGAAGCCAACAATTGAAGATAGATTTCTTTCGTAGACTTTTGAGCACATGTTTTATCTGATGTACCTTTTATATAAAGCTGGACCCCTTTCCGCTGCAACTTTATAAAGTCACCAGCATTCATAAGTTGGTGATAAGGTCCATGCTCTTGGTAACTATACATTGAGGTCTTGACTCTGTAACTTTCTACTTTATGTACTTTATCCTTTTTGTAATATATTAGGATGTGAGCTATGGCATGTCATAGTCACTAGTCAAAAGGCAATCTGCTTTTTGACTCTACATTTGATTTTTTTTGTTATCTAGTCAATTGTATTCAGCTGGCCTTCAAAGTATGTGATAGGATCTGGTATTCTGTCGAAATACCAACTGATTAACTTGTTAGACCAAACCAAATAGTGCGGAATCCTAATTGATTGGTGATCCAATCAGTGAGAACGCACGTAGAAACAATTATGTATTAAATCTAACGTTAAGAATCGATTAGGAATCGATCTACTGCGATCTATGAACTTGGAGTATGATCTTAGAGGTCTCTAGACGGCTAGGGTACGTCTGGAGTCGAAGTGTGTTCAATG
>BJCM01014064.1:0-15104 GCA_018326385.1 Flaveria bidentis
ATCATTAAAGAATCTGTTTGTTTGAGCATTATATGTACTTCTTTTATTTTATATATGTATATTATATATATATATATATATTATTTTTTTTATTTTTTTATTTTTAAAAGATGTAAAACAGATAACAACATCAATTACAATCATTTCTCATTTTAAGTACCAATCATGCAAGAAATACCATATCCCAAGGATATAAAATCATTTCTTGTCATTTCCGAAATTAATACCCAGAATATAGAAATCCCCTCCCCAAAATTTATTATTTATTTCTTTTGTATATATTATTATTATTCTTTTATTATGTTTTTGAAAAGAATAATAATAATTTTAAAAGGATATTAACCCGAGCATATAGATCAAATCATAAAAACGGGGTTTATCAAAAGTTTTTGTGAAAAGATGTGCTTATTGATTTTTTGTGCCAATGGGTATAATATCAATAAAACCCTTTTCATGGGCATCGCGGATTGCATGAATCCAAGTTTCGATGTGCTTGGTACGGGAATGATGAATAGGATTTTTAGCAATCCCGATGGTTGCTTCGTTATCACAGAACAACGGCGTGTGGAGAAAGTTAATTCCATAGTCAATCATCTGGTGTTGTATCCAAAGAACTTGGGAATAACAGCTAGAAGCAGCAATGTATTCTGCTTCTCCTGTAGAAAGAGAGATAGTTGTCTGTTTCTTGCTCTGCCAAGACACCAAACAATTTCCTAGGTATTAACATCCTCCGGATACTGATTTTCTGTTTAGCCTGTAACCATTAGAATCACTGTCAAAATAAGCATGTAAATCAAAATTTCCACCATAAGGATACCATAAACCAAAGCGAGATGAGCCTTTGATATAACGAAATATCCTCTTGACAGCTTTCTCATGTGACTCATTTGGAGCCGACTGATGTCGAGCACAGTTCCTACAGCAAAAGTGATATCAGGACAATTAGCCGTAAGATACATGAGAGAACCGATCATAGATCTATAGAGATGAGGATCAACATGTTTCCCGTTCTCATCGGGAGTGAGACAAGTCTGAGTAGTAAAGGGATTCATTTCAGGAGAGGCGTCGTCCATCTTGAATTTCTTCAAGATTTCTTTAGTGTACTTCTCCTGGTGAATTAGAATTCCTTCTTGCTTTTGTTAAACTTGTAAACCAAGAAAGAAGCACATTTCTCCCATCATACTCATTTCAAACTGATGACGCATCACCTCCTCGAACTCCCGACATAGTTGAGAATTAGTAGATCCAAAAATGATATCGTCAACATAAACTTGGACAAAAAGCATTTCACCATTCACTTCCTTTTTGAAGAGAGTCATATCGATGGTACCACGAGAGAAACCATTGCTTAAGAGATACTGTGTCAGGGTCTCATACCAGATTCTAGGTGCTTGATGAAGACCATACAGCGACTTGTCAAGCTTATAGACTTTATCTGGAGAGTCAGGATCTTCAAAACCTGGTGGTTGACACACAAATATCTCCTCATTAATGTCTCCATATAGAAAATCACACTTAACATCCATCTGATAGACCTTGAACTATTTATAACCCAATCTTGTTTTAATCATAGCTCCCCGTTGAGATTTACATAGATCATCATGTTTCATTCCTGAAATAGTCCATTTGTCTAACTTTAACTGAAGTTTGCTTGTTTCAAATTCAGAAAGGACAACTCTTTCAGTCAAAGTGTTAATCTCAACATTTCTTTCCAAAACAATTAGTTTTAAATGATCATTTTCTTTTAAAGCCTCATTTAATTTTACAAAGTATTTTGATTCATTGATATTAAGCTCATCATTGATTTGCTTTAAATCCTTTTCATTATCAATTAATAGTCGATTAGCTTTATAAAACCCAAATAATTTAACTTTGCAAACAGATGAGCACATATCCTGAATTACCTCATATGGAAGTCCCATCACAATCCTTTTAGCAGCTAAGGCTTTTTCACATTGGCACACCGGAGTACTTGACTTCTTTTCCTCAATAGTGGCAGCATCATCATCATAATCCATTCTTTGCCTAGTGCTTGAACTTCCTTCCTCTCTTATACCTGCAGATTTATCTCCGCCTATTCCAGCATCTTTCTCAACCTTCTCATTCTCGGATGTCATAACTTCCCTTTTGATTCCTTGAAAAGATCAAATACATCTTTACCATCTTCCTTTTCATTCCCTTCAACAAGCTCAGCAACCAGGGCATGATTTATCTCAGTTCTTGTTTCCTCAACCTCAGCACTCCAATCAAAGTTAGAAATCAATGTAGTCACCTTTTTGTGATACATATCTTCCTTCTCCTTCTCAGCGGTTAACCTAGGAACTCCTGAATTACTTGAATCGATGACAATTGGGGATGGACAATCACGTTTAAAGTGTCCCAATTGTTTACAGTTTAAGCATCTCAGTTTGGACTTGTCAAATCCTAGTTTTGAGTTAGATGATTGACCACCGAAGTTCTTTCGTCCAGTTCTTTCCATAGATCTTCTAGCTCTAAGAGTTAACATAGCCATTTGCCATTGAATATTAGTTTCTTCAAGATCATCAGGATCCACCTGATACGTGTCTTCCATAGTCATTCCCTTCCCTTTCAACTCTCCAGCTACTAGTGCTTCATAGCTTTGAACAAACATTCCAAAAAGAGCCATTGTTTCTGATGGGATTGAAGTTTCAACATTGGTCTTAGAATTACTCAGATCTCTTCCAACACTACTGTTTCCTCCTTAAAAAGTACTTTGTTAACTCCTCCTTGAATTGAATTTTGAATTTGAGAGTTTGCAGCAGATGACAGTAAAGCAACATTTTGTCAAAAACCAGATGTGGGCATCATAGTTTGGTTAAATTCTGTCTCTTCATATCCAACTCAAAGGATTTCAGCTTATTGATAATATCTATCAGCTTGTAGTCTGTGAACCCTCTTTCTTGTTTAAGCATCCTCACCTGAAGACTCCACTGTGGTGGAAGAGAATCTGGAAGTCTGTTGACCTGTTCACTGTTGGAAAGCTTTTCATCATATTTCTTTAAAGTACTTGAAATAGTCAAGAAATGATTTGTGAGATCTGTCAAACTCTCGTTCTTGTATCCAACAAAAGAGTTAAATTCCTTCTCACCCTGAATGCTCTTGTCTTTTACCAAATCTGCATTTCCATCATAAAACTCACACAGTGCATCGTAAAGAGATTTAGCATTTTTATGCTCTACAAAACAATTATAAATGTCTGGAGCCAAACAGAGGGTTAAAGCACCAAAAGCCTTTTGATCATGGTCGATCAACTTTAGATCTTTTTCGGTGAAAGATAATGGGTCCTTATTTTGAGAGCAACATCACCAACAGTAACCGTTGGTATGTGAGGACCAGAAATAATCGATTCCCATTGGTTGTGATCAGTGTAGAAGAAAAAGGCCTTGAGACATCTCTTCCAATCTTCAAAATTGTCTCCGTTAATTAGTCTCGGAGGTCTATTGGGAGCAACACTTTCAAGATCTACAAGTGTGAGTGATGTTAACTTAGATATTATAGTTTCGCTAAGATTACTATAGTTTCGGCAGATTTAAAATACTTTCGCAGACACTTTCGCAGAGAAAGGTAATTTCGCTGAAAAACTACTTTCGCTGATACTTTCGCAGAAGGTTCTAATTTCGCTGACAATTTCGGCAGCAGTTTCGCTCACCGATTGTCACAACAGGCTTAGTTTCGCTGGTAAGTTCCCACAAAACAAGCTTGAACTTTCGTTCAGACACACTTTCGGCAGCAATTTCGCTTGAAAATCCTTCACAATCACTGATGAACTTTCGTTCAAAAAGACTAGTTTCGCAGAACAACTAGAGAACAAATTCCAAATCAATATAACCCGTAGTTTCACTAGAAGATGATTGACAGTTTCGCTGAAAGAACAACAGTTTCGTTGATCGATCCCAAAACACTTTTTAAATACAAAATCAAACTGAAATCATCAAAACCTTAATGAATTTGAGATCTGATAATTAACAAGGCTTCCACAACAGAAAACAAGGTAAACTCAATCAGTTTCCATATCAAAACATCCAATAAGTGATCCAAAATAATTGAAACAAGATATTGACAAAAAAAAACCACTAGGAAACTCAACAAATCATGAGCGCTAAGGCTCTGATACCATATTGTTGGTCCAAGTGATCGTATTACAGTGCAAATGATGTTAAGAAATGTTCAATATCCCAGAAATATACTAAACAACAATCACAAAGAAGATTGAACATAATAAGAACTCATTCATAATAACATAATGATCAATGACAATCAAAAACTTAAAGCAAAAGGATAATTCTGTGTATTAACTTCTTTCAAATGGTAACTTGCAACAATGATAATCAATTAGGGTTTTGCCAACTTACCCATAATGAAAAGAAACAAAACAATTTATAGCAGTCTATAGTTTCGCAGACAGTTTCGCTATCAGCGAAACTGTTCTGCCAAAACTATAGTTTCGCCAGACGAAACAGCAGTTTCATCAGGCGAACAAAACAGCAAACTGTGAGCGAACTTATAGTTTCGCTCACAGTTTTGCTAGACTGCCAAAATACATAAATCTAAGTACTTACAAAAGAAAACTAACAAAAGAACTATTATATTTAAAAGTAAACAAACTAAACTAAAGGTGAGTCCAACCTACACATGATCTTCAAACACTATCTTAAACATGCACCTATTTAGTCTCCAAGGTTAGTCACCTTGAATCTCAAGTGACTACCTTGCAAAACTAGGTCAATTATCAGCAACTTGAGATTTCATATCTTAAGGATAGACTAGATGGGAGACCTTTAAGAGGAGCTCAACCAGGAACACATGAACCTGTGGATGTGATTGACCTAACTTCTAGCTCACCTATGCAAGTGGGTGATGCTACCAAAAAGGGGGAGAAAGTCATCACTATCACAGAACCTGGGAGTTCTTCAGAGAGTATGGACATTGAGCACTCACCATCCTCACTTGCAATTGTGCCTGCTTAGTAACTTTCTCAAGTTCATATTGATATGGACTCCATAGACTCCTTAATATAGAGTCTGTTTGAGGAAGGGATACCAAGGGCTATGTCATCTCCACCATCCTCAAATCACATCATTGGGTGGAGGTATGACAGCAACAGAAAAGCCCTCATCATTCTTAGAGTTCAAGGGCAACAAGAGATCTTCAATTTTAACACCTTGAACTTCTATGAAAGTCTGGATCTAGTCATAATGCCGCTTGTCAATCCAAGCCAATCAAGACAAGCTGACAGAATGGCTTAATGAATCCAGGACATGATCATTACAGAGTTTAGCTTTAGAAGAAGACTAAGGCAATCAGACAATGCCATCGGTCAACTGGATGTTGAGGCAGACCATAAGATTAGTTTCATAGGGGAAACCTTGACTGAAGGCCCAGTGGCAGAACCTGAGAGCCCTGTCCAATCAACATCAACTGCTGCAGAGATCCATACCCTTTTTAAGACACCTGCTGGTGAAGGTGCTTCAAAACCTATCTCTAGCTAGAGCTCAAAAGCTATATCAAGCAATAAAGGCCAAATCTCTCTCTACCCTGAGTCACAAAGGTCTATGAGTGACAAAGGGAAAAGAAAGATGACATCTGAGGTGATTGAGGAAGAGGAGAGAGAGAGAGGAAAAGGAAGCTGAGGGGAGAAAGTTCCTCTTCTAGGTCTGCAAGACTCATGGAGACTGCAATCAGGGCTGCCCCCAGACCAAACACTCAAGATGATAAGTTGAGGGCAGTCAGAATAAACTACTTGCAGACTAGGAACTATGACATTGACAATGTCATTTCTCTCCCCTTGGATGAACTAAATGAACTGGTTGGCATGGAAAGGTCAAAGGAGAAAAAGAGGCAGAAGATGCAGAGTTACTGGTTCAAATGAAAGAAGGCGGAAGAAAGAAAAGACTATATAAACATGTGTCTACTCTCTCCCTAGTTCAAGAAAGTCTTGTACATGAGGATGTGGTTCAACAAGAACCTCAGGTAGATAAAGAAGAATAAAGGATCAAGATGATCAACTACCTAAGTGCCACAAGTCTCTATCAGGCAGAAGCACTTCTTCCCTTATCCTATGACTATATTGAGTTTGAGTATCTCAAACAACTTGAACTTGAGATAGTCAAGGAAAGAAAGACAAGCAAAAGGAAGCTAAGGGAAGAAGCTGCTAAATCAAGAGCCATCATCCAAAAGAACATGAAGAAGTCTACAGACAGGCAGAGGATGATGAGCTTCTTGAAGATGTATGGATTCTCCGGAAGGATACTTATCCCCATGTCTCTATCCACTATGGATGAGCATATCAGGGTGATCAAGCAGAAGATAATGAGTGGAGAGCTGATTGACTTACACTCCCCTCCAAGTCAAGCTCCACCTGAAGTGGAGGTTAAGGTTGAACAACAAAAGACAACACAACTCGAACATCCTACTGAATCTCAGCAAGCTTCATCTTCTGATCCACAGCAGGGTCAACATCCCTCTCCTTCTAAACCTGTGAGAGAGGAAGACCCAACTGAGAAAGACAATGAAGATCAATCAGGTGCTGCAGGCCAGTCTTCTCAGTTAAAAGGAACAAAGAGAAAGAAAAGGATTGCTTCAAAGCCAAAGTCAAAGAAGAAGGAGGCATCATCCTTTTCTGAACCTCAGGATGAATAAGAACATCCTGAGGATGTGCAGCCAGAGGATGCTACATCAACTCCCATTCAAACAACTCGTCTAGCATCAGGAAGATCCATCTTGTCCTGGACATACACCACAAATCCGGAAAGATGGCATGTCATCAGAGATCAAGGCATTGAAGACATCTACACTTGGCAAGACATGTTTCAGTTGCCTCTGTATGATCTCTTTGATATGAGAAGACATTTTAAGAGTCTGAGGAATCCTGATCATCTCATGAAGAAAGGGATTGTCATTATTCTGATAAGGACTGTTGATATCTGAAGTCTACTAGTGTTTTGGTAGCATCAGGCTAGGGGAAGTTTGTAGAGATTATATGAAGAGGCTGATGCAACCCAAATATCCAAAGTCTCTCTTGCATGCTGCACAAGTACACTGAAGAAGAATGCTTCGAAAGTTTCACACATGCAACAGAAATATTCTAAGTGTGAAATCTTCCGATGCCAAGACCAATATCTTCTGAAGCCAAAGATGAAGTCTTTCGAAGCTTCAATAGACAAAGTCTTCCGATGCAACACTGTAAAGTTTCTTCTGAAGACTTTTAACAACATGCTTTATCTGATGTACTTTTCCATAAAGTTGGACCCCTTTCCGATGCAACACTGTAAAGTCACCAACTTACATGAGTTGGTGAAAAGGTCCATGCTTTTGGTAACTATACATTGAGGTCTTTAGTCTGTAACTTTCTACTTCATGTACTTTATCCTTTTTGTAATAGATAAGGATGTGAGCTATGGCATTTCATAGTCACTAGTCAAAAGGCAATCTGCCTTTTGACTCTACAGTTGATTTTGTTTTTTGTCTAGTCAGTTGTATCTAGCAAACCTTCAAAGTATGGCCGGCTATAAGATGTAGTATAAGTATCTCAGGTTCTTGGAACTTTCTTTTATGCTTTGTAACACTTTTAGTAGAACTTGAGAAAACAATATACTACAATCTTGAAAACCATCTACTTGTGTATCTTGTTCTCCTATTCTGTCTCTTACTTACTTACTTGTGTTCTTAGTATCATATATTATGGTTAATCCAGTTTACTGTTTGATTAAGTTAAGTTTGTTCTCCTCTTTGTGTTGTTGTGTTGTAAGTGACCACCCTTTATCAGTCCTGCAGTGCCACCTGAGCGCGACCCTCCACGATATTGGAGTTATTACCTGACTTGTATAGATTGCATGATTCGTAGAGAGCGTGTTCCAAAACCGGCCACTGTTAGACCTAGGACTAGGTCAGCAACTACTTATGCAGCACCCACTCTCCCATCTCTAGATGTACCCCTTGAGCAGGTCGTGGCGGCATTGACCGCGACACTTAAGACTGAGCGTCGACAAGTTAGAGTGCTCAATGACGAGAACTCCATATTAAAGGATGATATGCGTCGATTATGGCTAAAGATGGCCATAGTTGAGGAGCGGTTGTTGATGCCTATCAAAGGAAATTTCAAGATGGCCGGTAGAGTGATGGATCTTATCGAGCGTGCGGGCGAGTCGGAGCTCCATAATGTGGGCGTCGAGAGCAGGCTGACCAGACTGGAACCATAGCTTGCAGCATTGCAAATCGAGGACAACCCTGCACCTGCCGAAGACTCCAATAAAGACCCTAAGGAAGAACAAAAAGAAGCCCCGGACGGTGGAGACAGTGATGGATCAACATTGTTCGATTGATTCTCTTTATTCTTATGACTTTGACTGCATAGTGTTTTTTTAAACCTATGTGGGAATGGTTGTTTCACACACAACTGAAAACTTAAATTTTGACATTGATTGGATATTTTATGAGTTACTTACAAATTATTTATGATACGTTATCATTTTGGTTATAAATGTTTGGTTTTGACTGTACATTATTTCTTATTATTTACTATGCTTCAATGGGATTAATATGTTAGATGTTACTCATTATGGTATTTGTGAATGTAAAGTGAAAAATGGACGGCAGAGGCAGAGGACGTGTACGTGGCTGAGGGCGCTACGGTGGACTTGGCGCCGGCAACATGAACATGATTGCAGTTGAACTGGCTACGTTAATAAACCAACACGTGCAAGCGACATTGAACACACAGCCTGAACAGTTTGGAGGTAAATGGTGACACTAGTCATCATTTACACGAATATTCCATTAGGTGACTAATTCTTTAGGTTTAATTCCTATATCCTGACACGTGAATACAGGACTGCCTGGATGCACGTACAAAGCGTTCATGGACTGTAAGTTGCATACCTCCAGTGGAGCCGATGAAGCTGTAGGGCTTGTAAGATGCTTTGAGAAGACTGAGTCAGTTTTCGCCAAATGCAACTGCACAGTGCCGGATCAGGTGAAGTACACTACAGGAACACTAGAAGGTGTAGCACTCACATAGTGGAATGCGTAAATGCAGATGCTTGGCCAGGAAATGGCAAATGCGCTGCCGTGGGAGGAATTCAAGACGATGATGAACGAGGAATATTGCCCACGTGATTAAGTTCCAAAGCTGGAAGCTGAGTTCTGGCAATTTAAGATGGATGGATCCAACATCGAGGCCTACACTACTAGGTCACATGAGCTAGCTACACATTTTTCGAGCATGGTTAACCCGCTGAGCCGACGGATTGAGCTATACTTGCGTGGTTTATTTCTGAAGATTCAGAGTATGGTGACTGCTGCAAATCTCCCTACTATTCAACAGGTGATACCACTAGCTCACAGGCTCACTGACCAAGTCGTGGAGCAAGGGAAGTTACCCAAGCAGGGCGTTGTGGTAAGCGTGCCCAACAACAAACGCAAGTGGGAAAACAATGCTACCAAGGGATTGTCATCTGGCAATCAACCCCAGCAACATCAACCTCAGTAGCATCAGCAACATAGACGGTTTGATAACAATCGCAACTCAACCAATCATCTTCATCATCTCAAGAACCAAGTGGATACGTGGGAAAAAATCCAAGGTGCAATCGGTGCAACTACCACCACACTCGCAGGTGTGATAATTTCTGATACCAGCGTTGTGGGAAGGTTGGACACGCGGCAAAGGATTGTTGGGGAGAACTGATGAAGAAACCTCAACAGCCTCAATAACCTCAACAGCCTTAGTAGCCCCATGAAACACCAAAGGGTTGCTTTGAGTGTGGAAAGGAAGGGCATTTCAAGAAAACATATCCTCAACTGAAAAAAAAAATGGGAATGGCAACGAAAATAATGGCAATAATAACAATGGTGGAGCCAAAGGGAGAGCCTTTTTCATGGGTTTAGGTGAAGCTCTAAACGATCCTACTACTGTTACTGGTAAATTTCCTGTTTATGGGCGTTTTGCTTCTGTACAGTTTGACACTGGAGCCGATAGGAGTTTTATCCCTACTAAGTTTTGTAGCCTCTTAAGTAGTATGCCCTCTGTCTTGGAGTCTAAGTATGTTGTAGAGTTGGCTGATGGTAAGAAAATCTCTGTTACACATATCCTTAACAATTACAAGATAGAACTTGCTGGTCACACCTTCGACATTGATCTCATGCTTGTTACTCTTGGAAGTTTCGATGTGGTCGTAGGCATGGACTGGCTTTCCAAGAAACAAGCAGAGGTGATTTGTCATGAGAAGGTCATTTGTATTCCCATGGTAGATGGGGAAACACTTTCGGTTAAGGGCAGGAAGGGTTGTGTTGTGATAGGCATCATATCGTGCATGAAGACTCGGAAGTGGCTACGCAAGGGCCACTTGGCCATATTAGCTCTCGTCTCTAACCAGAAACAAGAGGAAAAAAAGATATAAGGCATTCTAGTGGTACGTGACTTTCCGGAGGTGTTTCCAGAGGATTTGCCTGGACTACCACCTCATCGCCAAGTCGAGTTTCAGATAGATTTGACTCTCGCAGTTGCTCCGATTGCGAGAGCACCTTATCGGTTAGCACCGAACGAACTACAAGAACTATCTTCCCAACTTCAAAAGCTGTTGGATAAAGGATTTATTTGATAGAGCTCATCACCGTGGGGAGCACCTGTTCTCTTTGTTAAGAAGAAAGATGGTACATTCCAGATATGCATCGACTACAGAGAGTTGAACAAGGTCACGGTCAAGAACCAATACCCGTTACATCGTATTGACGATCTATTTGATCAACTTCAGGGATCAAGTTATTATTCAAAGATTGATTTGAGATCTGGTTATCATCAGCTTAGAGTCCGAGAAGAAGACATCTCTAAAGCTACGTTCCATACTCGTTATGGTCATTACGAGTTCTTGGTCATGCCTTTTGGGTTAACAAACGCACCAGTAGTGTTCTTGGATTTCATGAACCGTGTGTGCAAACCCTACCTTGATCAGTTTGTTATCGTCTTTATTGATGACATATTGATTTATTCTAGGACCAAGGAGGAACATGAGGAACACCTACGTTTAATCTTGGAGCTACTTAGAATGGAACAGTTGTATGCCAAATTTTCTAAGTGCGACTTCTGGATTCGCGAGGTGCAATTTTTGGGTCACATTGTTAACGAAAAGGGAATACATGTGGATCCTGCAAAGATTGAGGTGATAATGAACTGGTCAGTACCCAAGACGCCTAGTGACATAAGGCAATTTTTTGGTTTGGCAAGATACCATCGCTGTTTCATTGAGGAATTCTCAAAGATGCTCAACCTCTCTCATCTTTGACCCATAAAGGAACAACCTATAAATATGGTGAGAGTCAAGAAGATGCTTTTTAGTTGCTGAAGCAGAAACTTTGTAGTGCATCGATATTAGCGTTACTTGAAGGAAGTGAGGATTTTGTGGTTTACTGTGATGCTTCTATCCAAGGACTTGGTTGTATCCTGATGCAACATGACAAGGTAATAGCCTATGCCTCGCGACAACTGAAGGTGCATGAAAAGAACTACACTACTCATGACTTGGAGTTAGGAGCAGTGGTCTTTGCCTTGAAGATCTGGAGACACAACTTGTAGGGTACCAAGTGCACAATTTACACCGATCACAAGAGTCTTCAGCATATCTTTAAGCAGAAAGAGCTTAATATGAGGCAATGACGCTGGGTGGAATTATTAAACGATTATGATTGTGCCATTAAATACCACCTGGGAAAGGCGAATGTAGTCGCCGATGCCTTGAGTAGAAAGGAAACCTCTAAACCCCGACGAGTGCGTGCCCTACAATTGAAGATTTGCACTCACTTGCCCGAGCAAATTAAAGGAGCCTAGACGGAAGCATTGAAAGGTAAGAACGTTAAATCAGAATCTTTACGCGGGATGGATAAACAGTTAGAAGTCAAATCCGATGGAATACGATATTTCATGGATAGACTTTAGGTACCTTTATATAGGAATCTAAGAGACTTGGTTACGAGTGAAGCACACAAGTCTAAGTATTCCATACATCCTGGATCTGACAAGATGTATCATGACTTGAAGGCGCACTACTGGTGGCCTAACATGAACGCGGATGTAGCTACATACGTGAGCAAATGCTTGAAATGTTCTAAGGTTAAAGTGGAATACCAGAAACCATCTGGGTTACTGCAACAACCTGAAATCCCCTTATGCAAGTGGGAACAAATATCCATGGACTTCATTACTAAGTTGCCCAGAACTCCTAGTGGTTGTGACATGATATGGGTGATCGTGGACCGACTCACTAAGCCAGCTCACTTCTTGGTGATCAAGGAGACTGATAAAATGGACAGGCTAATTCGAATTTACTTGAAGGAAGTAGTGTCGAGGCATGGCGTGCCGATCTCGATTATATCTGATCGTGATGCTCGTTTTACGCCCCATTTCTGGCAATCGTTACAAAGATCTTTGGGTTCGCGTTTGTACATGAGCACTGCCTACCATCCACAGACTGATGGTCAGAATGAATGTACCATTCAAACTTTGGAAGACATGTTGCGTGCTTGTATGATCGACTTTGGGAATAATTGGGAAGCTCATTTACTGTTGGTTGAATTTTCTTACAACAATAGTTATCATACTAGCATCAAGGCAACACCATTTGAGGCACTATATGAGCGAAAGTGTAGATCACCAGTTTGTTAGGAGGAAGTTGGTGATAGTCAATTGACTGGTCCTGAATTGGTAAATGAGACCATAGAGAAGATAGTGCAGATACGTAACCGCATGGCTGCGGCGTGAGACAGACAAAAGAGTTTTGCAGACAAATGATGAAAACCCTTAGAGTTTCAAATAGGTGACAAAATCTTGCTGAAAGTTTCGCCGTGGAAAGGTGTAATTCGGTTTGGCTTGAGAGGCAAGCTTAATCTAAGATATGTTTGACCATTTGAGATTCTGGAAAGAATAGGTCCGGTGACATATCAACTGGACTTGCCTGAGTCACTGAGTGGTGTTCACAATGTACTTCATGTTTCAAATATGAAGAAGTGCCTATTTGACGAGACACTAATTGTACCACTCGAGGAAGTACAAGTAAATGATCAATTACGCTTTGTGGAAGAGCATGTTGAAGTAATGGATCGTGAGGTCAAGACTCTCAAGCAAAACAAGATACCTATAGTCAAAGTTCGTTGGAACTCAAAACATGGACTGGAATTCACGTGGGAACGCAAGGATCAGATGAAGCTCAAGTATCCTCATCTGTTCGAAACGATGGCACCAACCGAAGAAGGAACCGAGTACATTTCGGGACAAAATTTATTTCAACATAGGGATGATGTGTGTTGATACATATGTACCTAGATTCGGATCTTAATGTAATATGTCTTGAATGTCTTACACTTATGTAATGCTTGGGTGCTTAATGAAATGAGAATGTTTGCTTGTGATTTATAATGTTTAATATTTCATTAATGAGTTGTTTAACGCATATTGACTTGAGTATATAGGTTTATGGTTGTTTGAATTAATATAAATAATGTTATGACAATTAATACATTCAAACTTAATATAATAAAGTTATCATACGAATGGCCCATGCTAATGGACCATACACATGAACAACTTCATACGAATGACTCAGTCGCGCGACTGAACCAGGAGACTGGATCAGTCGTATGATTGTCACATGAGATTGACTCAGTCGCACGACTGAACACTTAGTCATGCGAATGGATCAACCGCATGGCTCAATCACACATCTGAACCATGCTAATGGTTCAGTCGCCCGAATGAGCAACCCTAACCTATAAATACCACCTAATTCGTGGAAAAACGTAAGCATTGAACACACTTCGACTCCAGACGTACCCTAGTCGTCCAGAGACCTCTAAGATCATACTCCAAGTTCATAGATCGTAGTAGATCGATTCCTAATCGATTCTTAACGTTAGTAACAATACATAATTGTTTCTACGTGCGTTCTCACTGATTGGATCGCCAATCAAATAGGATTCCGCACTATTTGGTTCGGTATACACGTTAATGAGTTAGTACATCATCCAATACACGATCCTAACAAGTGGTATCAGAGCTTTGGCTCTTGATTACATGTTGATTCAATTGTTTTTTATACAAAAATTGTGTTTTCACTAAAAATACAATCTTTTTGTGTCAAACGGAGTCTTAGACGTTTCCTGACCATAAAGTTTAGTTTTTTCGGCATACGGCAATTAGGGTTTGTGAAAATTCGAGTTTTTGCGGCCAAAACACGTTTAACCTACGAATTATCAAACTTCAGCAGGTTCAGTCGCACGATTGGCTCAATCGCACGGCTGAGCTCATTCGCATTTCCCAAACGCACGATTGGACTCATTCGTACCCTCATTCGTACGACTGAGAACCCTATTCGGACTGTTCAACCGCATTAGTTCATTCGGCCGACTGACTCATCCGCATTAGTTCAGTCGCACGATTCAACCATTCGCCTAGTTCAATCGCCCGAATAAGCCCAATCGCATACCTTTATTCGTACACATAAACAGTTTGTTTAATAGTAAAGTTAAGTGAAATGGAGGGCCAGTTTTCAGCATACACAGCAAGTAGAAACACTCGTATTCAGAATCTACTGCTATTGGAGAACGAAGTGGGAATTCATAATAAACCCCAAAGCTTATCACGTTAGGCGACTACCCACAATGAAAGCAACGTTTCGAAATCTACTTAAATGGAGTAAATACAAATTTGTGGGAGGCTATAGACTCGGGGTACATCATGCCTGTTCGAGCTAATGGTGTCAAACTTACGTTAAGTGGCATGTCTGATGCACAAAAAGTGAAAATTAACGCTGAGAAGAAAGTCTACGCTTTGCTTACCCAGTCTATTCCGAAGGATATCTTCCATCAGTACTCGGAGTATACTCAAGCAAAGAAACTATGTGATGCATTGGAGAAGAGGTATGACGGAAATGCCTCACTCAAGGCCATTAAGGCCAAAGCTTTGAATAATGAGTTTGCAACTTCTCTTCAATGGGAAAGGAAAGCCTGGACGACGTGATCGACAGATTCTACCACTTAATGAGTGAGATGCACACTCATGGAGTAACTACGTCGATGGAGGATAAGGTATCCAACTT
>BJCM01014066.1:0-14179 GCA_018326385.1 Flaveria bidentis
TGATCTGACCGATGACCAGCTAGCTGAGATGTTCCAACTCAATCCTGATGAAATTGTCAAAGATGCTCCAGAATTCGATTTTATAAGTGATAAGGAGCTACAGGATGTTGATGAGATTAAGATTGAGGATGTTACAGCAGAGCACTATCCAGAGTACACTGACCCTAAAGGAAATATTATCCCCAACCTGGTTGAAACTTTTAGCAGTGCTACTTTTGATAAGTTGGAAGAGATGGAGAAAGAGAAAGAAAAGGATGAAAGTAAAGCCCAAGCTTCGGATGCTAATTTTGACTTAAAGAAAGCTGAATGGGCCGCTTGCTTTGCTAAAATGAAAGCCCAACACACACCTCCAAAGCAAAATGCATACAATAAACTTTACAGAGTCAGGAGACATCAGAAAGTATCAGGAAAGATTATCGAATGGGCATATTTTGAAGACTTGGAAGTCTATGCAGTAAAGAGAGAGAAGGGGATTGAGTACTTTAGATATCCGCATGATTTGAAGACTCTTCCTGGTTTTGAGCTCAACCGCCTGGCATGCTTAGATCTTTTGTATGCCAACCTGAGAAAGATGTTAGGATGGTTTGAAGCTGCATTGAAAAAAGAATACCACCCCAGGTGGGTAAACTTCAGACCTCAACAACCTAAGTGGTTCATTCGTAAGTCTGAAGTTGATCCTATATCTGGGAGACCGAATGTGGTGCTGAAGTGGTGTACCCTATGCATAATGTCCAAGATTCCCTTACGAGAAATGCCTCAGGACTTCACTCTACACTTCAAATGGTGGTATTATGATCGGCGAACGGGAGAAGCGGTCATAGTTTTGAACAGAGAAGAAAAGATAGATACTATTAGGGTATTCGACCCAATGTGGCTTACTAACTTGCCTGCTGAAGATGTCTATACTTTATACAAGTGGCCATTGTTCTATGACACACAAGATATTGTACAAGCTCTACAGTTCCAACACGTGATACAACTCTTCTTTGCATTTGAAATACATGCAGGAGTCACAAGAGAGGAGAAGTACAAGAAGTTCCAAGAACATGTAAAGAATGTAAGACAATAGGGTCTTTGGTCTTTGGCTTGTCTTGAGTTGATCCTGCACAAAGGAAATGATTAGTTACATTTGGAAACCCAAACCTAATTGGTCTTTGGCTCAACAAAAGAAGTAAAAGGTAATGTAACAGTAATAGATCTTGTAGTTATGCTTTGAGGATCTTGTGTTGTTGTTGATGGAGAACATTCAGTCACTTGGTCTTTCTTTGACTTCCACACCACCTTTGGAAGTTTAGACTTGACCTTCAACACTTCAGAAGCTTTTGAGACTTTGGAAGTTTTGATGACTGGACCTTCGGAAGATTCTGTAAGCACTGCAGGATCGGAAGTATTCCTTTCTTCCGAGACCAAATTTTCTTCCGAGACCAAATTTTCTTCCGAAGGCAATTTTCCACTCATCTTCTTCTTTATTTTGGAGCTTCCAAAGGAAACAGATTTTCCTTTTGAAGCTAAAATCTTCTTGGAGCTCTTAGAAGTCCTTTTCTTGGTCATATGGAGAGTACCTCTTGGATTGTATGGACAATCCTTAGCAAGATGAGAGGTACCTTCACACATAACACATTCCACCTTTTTATTCCAAAAAGCCTTCTTTTGAGAACAAGGATGAATTTGATCACATCCCTTCTCCACCTTTATCTTTGTAGATGCTGAGACAATCCTTTTGGGCTGAGAACTGTTCTTGGAGTTTGACGGTCCAGGCTTTCTAGCATTAGTACACAGCAGATCAGCCTTCTTCTTGGTGCTGAGATGATTTGAACATGAACCAGAACTCTTGGTAGAAGAGTTTAGGTTGATGTCTTCAGTCTTAACCCTGCAGAGATACAAACTTGTTTCTGCCTAGAATCATAAGTGGCCTTGATCTCTTGAGCCTTCCTAGCTTTTCTCTTGCTCTTTCTGATCAAGTTCTTCCTTATATATATTTGTTCATCACAGTATTTCTTTTCTCCACAGAAGGATAGTGACCCTTCTTATAATCCTCCTCTTCACTCTTCTCAGAGGAGTTCTTCACAATCACTTCTTCATCCTCTTCACTCAAAGGGTCTATAAGAGGATGCTCATATTCACAAGTTCCACACCTATGTGATCTTATAGACAAGATTGTGTGTGTGGAGGAGCTATCTCACTAGATCCCAGTCCCTGCTTATTTTGATAACAAACTTTGGCATGCAGGGATGAGGATATCATGTTCTTGAAGGTCTCTTCTTCAAGAAAACATTTTTCTGCCCTGGCTTTGTTGATCCTAAGCTCAGCCTAGCATTCAGTCAACTTAGTTATGAGATCCTTGACCTGAGTCCTATAATTGGTGTGCTCATGTTTTAGAACTGAAGTGTTTTTTCTAAGTCCTCTATCTTTAGATTATAGTCACATTCAGCCTTTCCAAAATCAACTTTTAAGATGTTTAAGGACTAAAGATCGGATTTCATTTCTAAGTTGTAGGACCTGTATCTATTGAATTTAGCAATACATTCAAGAGTATAGAGATGTTCCAATAGATTTGCTTCATCATGGTCAGCCATCAATGCTTGGTTTGGAGATGAATCTTCCACTTGAAAGCTCCAGTCAAAGCCTCCTTCTTCAACAACAACTGCAGCTTGTTGCTTTGGCTTCTCATTCTATGTGACTTTATCAGTAGCATTTGTTCTTGGTGCCTTGCATTCCCTGTCAAAGTGGCCTATATAGTTGTAACATTTGACTTTGCTCTTATCCAGTCCAAACTTTCCACTAGCTGTATTGCTGGGAAACTTCCTTCCTGTCCGCTTGTACAACTTCTTGGCTCTGTGAGTGAGAAGAGCCATTTTCTGGACTATCTCCATATACTCCAGATTATCTAGATGGATACAGTCCAGATCTTCAAGGGTGAATAGAAAGCTGCCACAACTTTCATCAAAAGACACAAAGGCATGAGAAGAACTTCTCTCTTGGAATGGGCTTCTTTGAGTATAGTTCTCCCTTGGTGTCTCTGGGAAGGTGATGAAAGGACCCTTTTGTGAGTTGTCAGGGTAGCATATGAGATGATGTTGGGGTTCTACGCTATCCCTTTCAACAACATGAAGGGCTGAACCCATTTGATTGATGGAGTTACCAGATGAACTTTGCATGTTCATCTCCATTTGGTAGCCACTGAGAATCCCATACAACTCTGTCAAGGTGAGAGTATTCAGGTTCTCGGTTCTCTTGATAACAACATAGTAGTGTGTCCATTGCCTAGGAAGAGATGACATGAACTTCCTTACATTATCTCTGTTCTCAAGAGCTAGTCCACCATCCACTAGGGTATCCACAATCTCAACATACCTGAAGTATTGTTGAGTCATGGTCTCACCTGCTTTAAAGGTGAAATTCTCAAACTGCTGCTTCACGAGATCCTTCTTGTTCTCCTTAGCTTTAGAGGAACCCTCATACATTAGTTTCAATACATCCCACAACTGTTTAGTTGTTTTGCATTTCTTGAAACCTCTGTACATAGAGTTTGGAAGAGCAGTCTCAAGGGTTGTCATGGCCTTTTGGTCAATCTCTACTCTCTTTCTATCTTCATCTGAGTAGTCAGCCACAGCCTTGGAGGTCATACCACCTCCAGTTGTAGAAGAGATGCTTGGTATGTAAGGTCCGTTTTCAACAGACTCCCACATTCTTAGTCTAGAGACATGATAAACCTTTCATTCTTTGGCACCAAGTGTCAAAGTCATCAAGAGTGATCAGTGGGGACTTTGTCATAGTTCCAGTTTCCATGTCAGATTTGAAAATAGCTACCATTTGAGATGTTAAGTATTTTGTGTGTGTGAGGGATCTTAAGATGGTGAGATCTTATATCAAGAGCCTGGAATGCTCTAATACCAATTGTAAGACTGGTGAAGGGTATGCACTTACAACACAACAACACAATGAGGAGAGTTGCTAAGAACACTTAACAACACAAATAAGGAGCTGGTTAACCTTTTGTAAAGAAGCTAAGAACACAAGTAAATATGAGACAGAACAAGATAGCGAAACACACAAGGAGTTGGTTTTCAAGATTGTAGTATATTGCCTTCTCAAGTTCTATTACAAATGTTACAAAAGCATATCAGAAAGTTACAAGTACTTGAGATACAAATACTACATCCTACAGGCGGCCATACTTTGAAGGCCAGCTGGATACAATTGACTAGACAACAAACAATATCAAATGTAGAGTCAAAAGGTAGATTTGTCTTTTGACTAGTGACTATGACATGCCATAGCTCACATCCTAATATATCACAAAAAGGATAAAGTACATAAAGTAGAAAGTTACAGACTCAAGACCTCAATGTATAGTTACAAAAAGCATGGACCTTTTCACCAACTTATGAAAGTTCGTGACTTTACAGAGTTGCAACGGAAAGGGATCCAACTTTATGTAAGGTACATCAGATAAAGCATGTGTTCAAAAGTGTTCTGAAGAAATCTATCTTCAAGTGTTGGCTTTGGAAGACTTTGTCTTTAAAGCTTCAAAAGACTTCATCTTAGCTTAGGTAGATATTGGTTTTGGCTTCGAAAGATTTCACACTTAGTGTATTTTATGATGATGGTGTGAAACTTCTGAAGCATTTTACGTCAGTACACTTGTGCATGCATGCAGGAGAGACTTTGGGTGTTTGGGTTACATCAACCTTTACATTTATTCCTTACATGCTCTATCAATAAAACAATCAAAAGAATTTGCTTAGACTTCAAAGCATCTTATTCAATACAATAGGAAGAGGAAGTACTTAGGTACTACATAGAATAAAGTGATTGATGTAGAAGAATCTCCAAAAAGGTCAAAAAATACATCTCCTGAGCACACTTCTTCAATAGAGTTTTCAACTTGTAGCCTATCTCACATGCTAAAGTAGAGAGTGATAAGGAATGGGATGAGCTTACCAAGATTGATTCTCTCAAAGAACAAGAAAAGGATAAGGAAGATCAACTGATGAGAACAAAAGACATTCTGGAAGAAAGACCTGAATCAACTATGTTTATGACCCTGATCCACCATGGGTTTCCATATGACATTGTTGAGAGGATGTATCTGACTGAAATGAAAGATCTGCTAAAAGAGTTAGAGCTCGCAAGATTTATGATCCCTAATTATAACTATGAAGCATTCATAACATTTCAGTCAATTTAGAAAATCAAGAAAGACTTGCTTCACTATGAAACAACAAAGCTAAGCAAATACAATATGACATGTTGGTTACAGGGTCACAACTACAAAATGCATGAGCTTAAGGGAAGATCAATTGATGAGCTGAGGAGAATGATGGAGCATGTGATGACTGTTGAGCTTAAAACTGGTGTGAGATTTAGGACTGATGCTCCAAATCCTGCTGCTGAGAAACACGACAAAATCCCTGCTGAGCAAGTGACAGTTGAAAGCTAGGATCAACAAAAAAGGAGAAGAAAAACTCATCAAAGAACCCAGAGAGGTAAATCCTTGAAAGGTATGGCCATTGGGCACAAATGTGAGAGAGATTTCTAAAGAAAAGTCTTCTCTAATCCAGTTGTTTGATCATATTACTATTCCCACCTATACTAAGGAAAACAGTATTATGGCTTAGAAATTTTTTTAGAGTGGGACTATGCATAATCAAAAGGGTATCTGAAAGAGTTAAATACTTCCATTTACTTGAATCAATTAGACTGCTTTCTCATGTTGATATTTGTGATCTTCAGAGCTTAACTATCACTAGTTACCCAATTCACTCAAGAGGAAGAGACTTCTCTGTGTCTATAGGAAGACTTAAGACCAAATTTAGAGATGATGTGCTAAGAGAAGCAAGAAGAGAAGATGTTGAGCCTAAGAGAAGAATGGATAGAGTAAAATGATCAAGAACCAACTCCTCTACATTGGTAGATGATACGCTTTTGAAGAGGATTGGATACCATAACAGGAATTCAACAACCATTAAAAGCTTTGAAGGGAATCAATATACATATCCCATAACAAAATTTGTTGAGAAGACCAAAGAATTGGTGCTGTTGAGGAATGCTGAAGGAAAGAACACACTTTTATGTTCTTCAAGAACACACTTTTCTTCCTTGGCTTTGCTGATCATAAGCTCAGCCTAACACTCAGTTAGCTTAGTTATGAGATCCTTGACGGGTATTTAAAATTTGTATGCTCATATTTTAGAACTGAAATAGTTTCTCTAAGTCCTCTATCTTCAGTTTATAATCATTTTCAAACTTTCTAAAATCAGCTTTCAAAATGTTTAACGACTCAAGATCAGATCTCAATTCTTAGTTGTAGGACCTGTATCTATTAATTTTAGAAATGCATTTAGGGCTACAAAGATGTTCCAATACCTTGGCTTCATCATGATCTGCCATCAGTGCATGGTTTGGAGAAACATCTTCCACCTGAAAGCTCCAGTCAAAGCCTCCTTCTTCAACAGCAACTGCAGCTTGCTGCTTTGTCTTCTCATTCTAGGTAGCCTTGTTAGTGTTGTTTGGTTTGTATTGTGCTTGGCCACCATTTGTTCTTGGTTCCTTACACTCCTTGGCAAAGTGGCCCATCAAGTTACAGTTGTAACACTTGACTTTGCTTTTATCCAGTCCAAACTTTCCACGGGTTGCATTGCTTGGAAACTTCCTTCCAGTTCGCTTGTAGAACTTCTTGGCTCTGTGGCTAAGAAGAGCCATATGCTAGACTATTTCCATTACTCCAGATCATCTGGATGTATACAGTACAGGTCTTCAAGGGTGAAAAGAGAGCTGCCATAACTTTCATAAGAAGACACAAAGCCTTGGGAAGAACTTGTCTCTTGGAATGGGCTTCCTTGAGTGTAGTTCTCCCTTGATGTCTCAGGGAAGGTGATGAAAGGACCCTTTTTTGAGTTGCCAGGGTAGCATATGAGATGATGTTGGGGTTCTAAGCTATCCTTTTCAACCACATGAAGGGCTGAACCCCTTTGATTGTTGGAGTTTCCAGATGAACCTTGCATGTTCATCTCCATCTGGTAGCCATTGAGAATCCCATATAACTCTGTCAGAGTGAGAGTTTTCAAGTTCTCAGTTCTGTTGATAACCACACAGTAGTGTGTCCATTGCCTAGGAAGTGAGGACATGAACTTCCTTACAATGTCTCTATTCTAAAGAGCAACTCCTCCATCCACTAGGGTATCCACAATCTCAACATACCTAAAGTATTGCTGAGTCATGGTTTTATCTACTTTGAAGGTGAAATTTTCAGACTGCTGCTTTAGGAGATCCTTCTTGTTCTCCTTGGCTTCATAGGAACCCTCATACATTAGTTTCAATGCATCCCACAACTACTTAGCGGTTTTGCATTTCTTGAAACCTCTGTACATAGAGTTAGGAAAAGCAGTCTGAAGGGCTATCATGGCCTTCTGGTCAATCTCTACTCTCTTTCTATCTTCATCAGAGTAGTCAGCCACAGCCTTGGGGATCATACCACCACCATTAGAAGAAGAGTTGTTTGGTATGTAAGGTCCATTCTCAACAGACTCCCACAACCTTGGGGTTCATACCACCACCATTAGAAGAAGAGGTGCTTGGCACCAGGTGTCAAAGTCATCAAGAGTGATCAGTGGGGATTTGTTCATGGTTCCAGTTTCCATATCAGTTTTGGAATTGGCTGCCATTTGAAAAGTTTAAGTATTTTTGTGTGTGAGGGATTTAAAGATGGTGAAATCTTATATCAAGAGCCTGGAAAGCTCTGATAGCAAATGCATGACCGGTGAAGGGTGGTCACTTACAACACAACAACATAAAAAGGAGATTAACTTTGACTAATCAAACAGTGAGACGGGATTAACCACAAGATATGATACAAAGAACACAAGTAAATAAGAGATAGAACAAGATAGCAAAATACGCAAGGAGATGGTTTTCAAGATTGTAGTATATTTCCTTCTCAAGTTCTCTTACAAGTGTTACAAAGCATAAACGAATGTTACAAGTACTTGAGATACATATACTACATCCTACAGCCGACCATACTTTGAAGGCGAACTAGATACAATTTACTAGACACAAAACAAAATCAATTGTAGAGTTAAAAGGCAGATTGCCTTTTGACTTGTGATTATGACATACCATAGCTCATATCCTAATATATTATAAAAATAATAAAGTACATGAAGTAGAAAGTTACAGACTCAATACCTCAATGCACAGTTACCAAAAACATGGACCTTTTCACCAACTTGTGAAAGTTGGTGACTTTACAGAGTTGTAGCGGAAAGGGGTCCAACTTTATGAAAAAGTACATCAGATAAAGCATGTGTGCTAAAAGTCTTCGGAAGAAATCTGTCTACAAGTGTTGGCTTCAGAAGACTTTGTATCTAAAGCTTCAAAGACTTCATCTTTGGCTTCGGAAGATATTGGTCTTCGCTTCGGAAGATTTCACACTTAGAATATTTCTGTTGCATGTGTGAAAATTCTGAAGCATTCTTCTTCAGTACATATTTGCATGCATGCAGGAGAGACTTTGGGTGTTTGGGTTGCATCAGCCTCTTCATATAATCTCCACACGCAATCACTGATTTATCCAACATCGGCCGACACACTTGATTCATCAAGTCCATAAAAGCAGTTGGCGTGTTGGTCAAACCAAAATACATAACGAGAAAATCATAACGTCCATAACGCGTATGAAAAGCTATTTTAGGAATATCTTGCTCCTTCACCTTCAACTATTGGTAACCAGATCGAAGGTCTATCCTTGAGAACCAACTGGCATCCTAGAGCTGATCAAACAAATCATCAATTCTCGGTAAGGGGTACCGATTCTTCACTGTCAACTTATTCAGCTCGCGGTACTCTATGCACATCCTCATACTATTGTCCTTCTTCTTCACGAATAAGACCGGAGAACCCCAAGGGGAGATACTCCACCTAATGAACCCCTTATCAAACTACTCCTGTAGTTGCTCCATCAACTCCTTCATCTCAGTCGGGGCCAACTGATACGGCCCCTTAGCAACAGGTTGGGCACCTGGTATCAAGTCAATCTGGAACTTGATCTCACTGTCAGGTGGCACTCCTAGTATGTCTTCTAGAAACACATCTAGAAAACCACACACAACCGGTAAATTAAACAGTTGTGGTGTTGGCACATCTACATCCTTCACGTAGGCCAAGTAGGCACTACATCCATGCCTCATGCACTTTCTTGCCACCACCATCGAAATCACTTTCGGGATCGTTGTGACTCAAACACCATAAACCGTCACCGAGCTCCCGTCAGGTGCTGTCAATCGAATCATCTTCTTTCGACACATAATGTTTGCCTCATAGTCCGCCACCCAATCCATTCCTAGTACTATGTTAAACCCGCCTAAGGTCATCACGAATGGTCTAACAGGAAACTTGTGACCTTCTAATTCTACGTCACAACCCTCTATCATCTTAGATATCCTGGTAGACTTACCTATGGCAGTTTCTACATCAAAGGGCACATCTACACTCCTACTACTAACATGCAATTTTGCACAGAAAAGTAGTAGATATAAAACTTTTACTAGCACCAAAATCAAATAACACAGAGGCTAATGTTTGGTTTACTAGAAACGTACCTGACACAACATCGGGGTCCGTTCTAGCCTCCTCCTGCGTTATCGTGAATGCTCTGGCACTCGTCCTCTGCCCTTCTCTTACAGCCTTCTTCACTCCTGAACCTTAAGCCCTCAACTTCTTGCAGTCCCTACTCATGTAACCCTCCCCGCCATAGTTAAAACACCTCCCCGCCTTGCATTCTCTCGCCATAGGACCTAGCTTCCCACACTTGAAGCACATATTCAATCCCCACCTACACTCTCCGGTGTTCTCTTTTCCACACTAACCACACCTTCTCATTCCCGAACCGGATGTGACCACGCATCTGTCATCCACCTTCGCACCTTTGTTGCTTGGAGTGGCCCTGCCACGTCCAACTCGCTTCCCATTCCAATTCCGGTCACCACCACCTTTCTTACTTACTTCAGCCACCACCACGGTCATTTCCTCATACAATCTCCCTTCCAAGTCAACCGCCGACATAAACATGCTCGGCTGGGCAGCGATCATGTGCCTACAGATATCCACTGGCAAGCCCTGGATGTACCTCTTAATCTTTTGTAACAAAGATGTCACTTGATCTAGCACTAGTCGTGCCATCTCATTGAACTTGGTGGTGTACTACTAATATGTCATGGTCCCCGCCTCCAGTTGCAGGAACCCTCTCTCTACGTTATTCATTTCTCTATGAGGATAGAACTCCTCAATCACCAACTCTTCAACTCTGGCCACCTCATTCTTGGATAATGTTGTCCTACCAACACATAGCCGAGTCCACAAATGAGTGGGTAGCGAACTTCACCGTTTGGTCTTCCCGGCACTCAGTAAAGTCGAATACCGCCTGCATCTCTCTCACCCATTGGTGAGCAGCAGCAGTAGAGCTTTTACCATCAAAGGTTGGGGGCTTGCACCTTTAAAATGCCCTGTAGTTACAGCCTCATGTCGTCTCCTTCACAGGCTCTTCTTCCTCCTCCTCATCATCAGAGAGAACCATCTCAGTCTCTGGTTGCTCCCGTCCTCCCGAGGACCGGTTACTCTCCTTTCTTTCTCCTTCCCGCACCGCCTTTATTACTTCATTCACCACAGACGGTAAGATCGTCTGCATGACTTGATGCACCTCCTCAACAACAGCCTCCTTCACTTAGGCTCTTAAGTTAGCACTCTCGTCCCCAGCCTCCGGATGAGGGGTCTAGGGTTCTTCATGAACCACCTCTTTGGCTCTTGGCCTTCCTCTCGTGACCCGTGGTTCAACACCACGTCCACCACGACCTCCATCGCGTGAAGCCTTTTATGATCTACCACCGACCATCCTCTAAACATGTTATAAGATTCAAACACTAACACGGTCATTCAAGGGAATAGCTCAGTTTATGTCAAGTATAGTAAGTCCCTAATTATAGTGGCCAGCTATGATTAGCCACTTAATTTACACTTCATTCCCAAACATTTCCTATCCTGACTCATAAGTATCTAAATCTATTAAAAGCACGCAGATCAAATAACATGCGCACGTAATGTCAGTTAATCATTATGAAAATACTTGATGACACACACGTACTCGGGGCCAGCTATGATTAGCCACTATTCCCTTCCTTTTCTGTCCCATTTTCAGTTAAAGTATAGGTTTCTTTTGAAAATTTACCCGTTTCACTTAAAATTTGGCTCTGATACCAACTTTTATGGCCCCGTTCCCGGGACATTCACAGCTGGTCAATCATTGCACATAAAACATATATTTACATTAACTTAAATAAAATGATGCAGCAGAAACATTTAAAACAAACATTACTTTTCATCACAATAAACACTTTTGCAAAATAATACAACATTCGTTACAAAATATCATTTGTTCGCATTACAATGCAAAAATGTTATACAACAGAATGCCATCCAAAATGAGCCAAGTAGCCGTCCCGTGCCATCCTCAGCAACCATTACCCACCCACTAGAAACACATAAAAGTCAGCCTTACTAATTCAGTTCTAGTTTTAAAACAAAATATACTTTACTTTCTTTCAAAACCATTCTTTACATTCTTACGCGATCAAGCATCATACGTACCCAGAGATAATATCATTATCATATTCATCATTTGTTCGTTAACTTTCGTTCATTCATCATACATCTTTATTATTCACTTTCATTCACTTTCAATCATAAACATCCTTACTTATCTTTCGTATGTTCTTTACTTCCGATGACATGTAGATTACCTCGAACGTTGTGCAAGAAGCTGTTTACTGGGCCTGAGGTCTTTCATAGACCTCTAACATTGTTCATGAAGCTGACTCTAGTACCTAGGGCAAGTACATTCACCACTTATCTTTTCTCTTTCATTCCGGACCAATGGCATATGCTATACCCCGAACATTGTGCACAAAGCTGGTTACTGGGCCTGAGGTCTTTCATAGACCTCGAACATTATGCACGAAGCTGACTCCAGTACCTGGGATAATGACTAGGTGGTGAGATTAAGATTCTCACTAGGATCGAATATAGTGATCAAGTCAAAGATTGAATGGCGGAAACAAACAATCAATAAACATTTAATGCAAGAATATACTCATAAATGCTTTGTATATATTGATGAAGGTGATTAATTACAATAAATGCTAGGGTTATAGCAATGACAGTAATAATGCACCTTGAGAAAGTGTAATAAACAATATTCTAATTGTCTATCAACTATCACCTCATGTACGAGGTTTTCTATTCTATTTATAGGTTGACAAGATGCCTTTCTTTACAAAATGACTAAACTACCCCTGACCTATACATCAGAACTAGTCTATGTCTTCATCAGCATTTCTTCTGTTCATCCACATAGACAAATGCAGATGAGTTGTTCTTGATCATCATTTCTTCACTTGTTCATTCGCATAAGTAGTTGGTCATCCGCATTGGGTAATGCAGATGAACAAATACTTATACGCATTTGTTGCTCGTCTTCCGTATTTGTAAATGCAGATGAACAAGTCTTGTCCGCATATCTTCTTGACTATTCGCATTTGTTAATGCAGAAGAACAAACACCTATTAGCATTTGTTCTATGTCTTTCGTATTTACAAATACGGTTAGTTAATACTTGGTTCTTCTTGGCAGATTCTTCATCCACATTAATTCTTGGACTTAGGGATTTTCTAGCAGAACAACCATCAACTCACCAATTGAATTGGGATGTATGATCCTTTCAGGGTCCAACAATACTCCCCCTAAGGATTATTCAACCTATGTTCTTCAATGGTTTGGTGGTGGTTGAGGTTGAGAGGATTCTGCTACGTCTTGTGAAGGGAGTAGTGGTTTTGCTTGTGATGGATCTAAGATGGACTATATCATATTGACAAAGTCATTGGCATCTGACATCTTTTCTCTATTCAGCACATGTATTCTCATCTTACTCATAGTGTGGATGCCTTCCAAGGGTAGTTTCTTAAGAGAAACAAGTTCCCATATAGACACAGTGGACAACCCATCCCTATGAATTAGTAGAGCTCCATCTACATCAACTTCCAGCTTCACTATATTTCCCAGCTGTAGAGGAGCCTTTTTCTTCTTTCTCTTTTCCCTCTTGGCAATGATTTGATCATATGCCATTTTCAGCAGTTTAATGCACTTTAAGAAGAAGTGCATTTCCTGTTCTCCCAGCTTATTGTTTATTTCTCTGAAATGCCTGGTGTATATATAGTGGATGTGAGATTCATCAGGCAGCCTTACATCATATCCATTAAATAATCGAATTTCTGCTCCTTCCTTTCCTCCATATTTTCTTTCTATTACCAACTCATAAGTCTTTTCATCGTAGTACACATTTGAGATTCGTATAAAGGACTGGGTACCAGACACCATCTTTCTTTTTAAGGACTATGTTGGTTTCACTCTCAGCTCTAGAAACACAACCTCCTCTGTTGGTGTCCTCTGTTTCTTTTCAAGAGGGTTACCGAAAGACCTATCCTTCCTCATTACAGATGGCTTTTAGTGATTTGAAGTTATTAGTCCTTTTGAACATTCTGAGTATATCATCAAATTCATATCATCTGAACATGGCCTTGTGATTGATCAGTTCCAAGTTAGCCAGTTCCTTTAAGTCATGAATATCAAGGGCATTTACTAGATCAGAGTACTCTATACAGAATACCAGCCTTGAGATTCATTTAACCATAAACATGTTCCAATCACTATCTTACTTCCAGACAATGATTTTCTGATCAGTTTTGCCCTTAGGAGTAGGCATACCTGTGATCATCTTTACAGTGGTCATTCCTTCTTAAAGTTTTAGTTGAGAAGGCTCAGTAAATCTATGAAGCACAAGTGCCAAAAAGTCTTGATCTCGATGGGTGAGTTGCATGTCTTGAGCAGACACTCTGGTTCTTGGCTTTTTGCTAGTAATTTCTTCTTCCAAAGTTTTAAGTCTCTCTTTCTTCTCAGTGATCAACCTAAGGATAGCATCCCTTAGGGAATTAGTTTTCATGTTACCAAGCTTCCTCTTCATGAATCCTTGACTTGATAGAAAATCCTTCATTTCCCTATGAGACATATTATAGGGATCAGGATATAAAGGTTGAGGAGTTGAAGTTTGCTTCTTCATGGAAGATAGTTT
>BJCM01014090.1:0-15765 GCA_018326385.1 Flaveria bidentis
GAAAAGAATAAGGAGAAGGCCCAAGCCTCAGACGCCGAAGTCAACATCAAAAAGGCTGAATGGGCAGCGTGTTTTGAAGAAATAAGAGCCCAACGTAGCGCTACAACGTCAACTGTCTACACCAAGCTGTATAAAGTAAAGAAACATCAAAAGGTGGCAGGCAGGATCATAGCATGGGCACATTTTGAAGACCTCAACGTTTACGCTGTTAAATGTGAGAAGGGAATTGAGTACTTCAGATTCCCACACGATCTGATGACTCTTCCAGGTTTTGAGCTTAACCAGTTAGCAAAGTTGAAATTGCTATACGCTGACCCTCGTAAGATGTCAGCCTGGTTTGAAGCAGCTGTAAAGAGGGAGCACCACACCAGATGGGTCAACTTCAAACCTCAACAACCAACAAGGTACATCAGACGATCTGAGGTTGACGCCATAATTGGCAAACCAAAAATAGTGTTCAAATGGAGTCCACGACATACAATGTCAAAGATCCCACTACGGGAGATGCCACAGGACTTCAATCCACACTTCAAATGGTGGTACTACGATTGGAGAATGGGAGAGGCCGTTATAATTTTGAACAGAAATGGTAAAATGGAAACCATTAGGGTGTTTGACCCAATGTGGCTTACCAACTTATCTGCAAATAATGTTTATACATTATACAAGTGGACATTGTTCTATGAATCACAAGATATTGTACAAGCTTTACAATTCTAGAATGTGATACGACTCTGTTTTTCTTTCGAGATAAATACATGAGTCACTAGAGAAGCTAAGTACAAGAAGTTTGAGGAAATTATGAAAGATGTAAGAGAATAGACAGATCTAGGTCCAAGGGGGAGTTTGTTGATACATATGTACCTAGATCCTGATCTTAATATAATATATCTTGAATGTCTTACACTGATGTAATATTGGGTACTTAATGAAATGAGAATATTTGATTGTGATTTGTAATGTTTAATATTTCATTAATGAGTTGTTTAACGCATATTGACTTGATTATATAGGTTTGTGGTTAATTAAATTAATATAAATAATGTTATGACATTTAATACATTCAAACTTAATAACATGAAGTTATCATGCGAATGGTCCATGCTAATGGACCATACGCATGAAAAACTTCATACGAATGACTCAGTCGCACGACTGAACCAGGAGACGGGATCAGTCGTATGTTTGTCACATAAGATTGGCTCAGTCGCACGACTGAATACTCAGTCGGGCAAATGGACCAACCGTATGACTCAATCGCACGACTAAACCATGTAAATGGTTCAGTCGCCCGAATGAGCAACCCTAACCTATAAATGCCACCAAATTCGTGGAAAAATGTAAGAATTGAATACACTTCGACTCCAGACGTACCCTAGCCGTCCAGAAGCCTCTTAGTTCGTTCTCCAAGTTCATAGAACGTTGTAGATTAATTCCTAATCAATTCTTGACATTAGATTCAATCTCACTTATTGGATCGCCAATCAAATAAGATTCCGCACTATTTGGTTTGGTTTACACGTTAATCAGTTGGTATTTCCTTCAAATACCAGATCCTAACATTTATTTTATTGCATCTCTATTTGCTTACCATGTGTTATGACGATTCCCGTCTCGTTACATACCCGTGTTTCCGCTCTTAGCGGGGGTGTGACATAAAGACTCTTCCTGGTTTTGAGCTCAACAAGCTGGCACGCCTAAAGTTGTTGTATATTGATCCGAGAAAGAAGTCAAGCTAGTTTGAGGCTGCATTGATGAAAGAATACCACACCAGGTGGGTTAACTTCAGACCTCAACAACCGACGAGGTATATCAGAAGGTCTGAAGTTGATTCCATTACTAGAAAGCCTAAGGTAGTGCTGAAGTGGAGTCCTCCACGAACAATGTCCAAAATCCCTCTAAGGGAAATGCCACAGGACTTCACTCCACACTTCAAGTGGTGGTATTACGATTGGAGAACAAGTGAAGCAGTCATAGTCGTACAAAAGGAGAGCCAAATGGATACTATTCGGGTATTTGACCCTATGTGGCTTACTAACTTGTCTGCTGATGATGTATATACCTTATACAAGTGGCCACTGTTCTATGATTCGCAAGACATTGTACAAGCCCTCCAGTTTCAAAATGTTATACGACCCTGTTTCGCGTTTGAGAGAAATGTCGGAGTTACAAGAGAGAAAAAGTACAAGAAGTTTGAAGAGCTAATGAAGAATGTTAGACAATGATGTAAACTAGGTCCAAAGGGGAGTTTGTTGATACATTTGTACCTAGTTTAGGAGCTTAATGTAATATTTCTGTCATGTCTTACATATATGTAATCGAATGGGTATGAATGAAATACAAAGTGTGGTTGAGGCTTATAATGTTTAATATTTCATTGTTTATTGTGTGACAACTTATAATGAACTAAATATATAGGTTTGTGGTTGTTAGTCATAACTCTTAGTCAATAATGATTGAGAAACATGTTCAAACTTAATCGTATGAAGATCTCATATGAATAGACCATGCTAATGGACTATATGCATGAATACTTCATGCTAATGGACCAGTTGCACGACTGAACCAGGAGACTGGATCAGTCGCACGATTGTGACATAAGATTGACTCAGTCGCACGACTAAACCTTCAGTCGTGCGGATGGATCAATCGCATGATTCAGTCGCACGACTGAGCCATGCTAATGGTCCAGTCGTACGATTCGAAGACCCTAACCTATAAATACCATTTAATTCGTGAAAGAACATAACAATTCGAATACCTACGCACATAATCGTACCCTAGCCATCCAGAGACTCAAGAAAACCTGTTCCAAGTTCATAGATCACAGTTGATTGTTCTTTAATCATTCTTAATGTTTCATAAATTGTTAGATTGATCTGAACTGTATTCTCCCTGATTGGATCGCCAATCAAATAGGATTCCTCACTATTTAAGTTGGTATACGCGCAGAATCAGTTAGTACTCCGTACGTACACGGTCCTAACATGGTCTCACCTACTTTGAAGGTGAAGTTTTCAAACTGCTGCTTGAGAAGATCTTTCTTGTTCTCTTTGGCTTCAGTTGAGACCCCATACATGAGCTCCAGTGCTTTCCATAGTTGCTTTGCAATCTTGAACTTTTTGAAGCCTCTGTAGATGGAGTTTGGAAGAGCAGTTTGAATGGCTGTCATGGCTTTTTGAAGGTCCTTTAACAACAGAGTCCCACATCCTGGAGTCTTGATACTTGATAAAGCCTTCCATTCTTTGACACCAAGTATCAAAGTCTCTAGGAGTGATCAGTGAAGACTTTGTCATGGTTTCAGTTTTTATGTCAGCTTTAGAAATAGCTGCCATTTGAGATGTTAAGTATTTTTTGTGTGTGAGGGATCTTAAGATGGTGAGATCTTATATCAAGAGCCTTCTGATACGAAATGAAGAACCGTTAGGAAGGGTGCAATGCACTTTTACAACACAACAACACAAGTGAGAAGAGTTCTTTAGAACACTTAACAGATCAAATGGGAAACTAGAAAAAACAGTTTATATGAGAACTAATAAACACAAGTAATAAAGAGACAGAACTAGAACAAAACAATACAGGTAATTGGTTTTCAAGGATGTTGTATATTTCTCTCTAGTTCCTTACAAGTGTTTTCAAAGCAATGACAATAAGATACAAGGACCAGAAACACTTATACTATAACCTACACCTGGCCATACTTTGAAGGCCAGTTGGATACATGATCTAGACAGCAACAAAGTCAAAAGTAGAAAGTACAGACTCAAGACCTCAATGTACAGTTACCAAAAGCATGAACCTTTCACCAACTCATGTAAAGTTGGTGTCTAATCAGAGTTGTAGCGTAAAGGTGGTCCAGCTTTATGGTAAAGATACATCAGATAATAGCATGTGTTCAAAAGTTTTTGGAAGAAATCTGTCTTCAAGAGTTGGCTTCAGAAGACTTTGTCTTTGAAGTTTCGGAAGACTTCATGTTTGGCTTCGGAAGATATTGGTCTTGGCTTCGGAAGATTTCAGACTTAGAATGTTTTCTAAGGAAGAGTGTGAAACTTTCGAATCATTTTAATTCAGTACACTTGTGCATGCATACAGGAGAGAGTTGAGATGTTTTGAGTTGTATCAGTCTTATTATGAAACCTTACAGATGCACAAATTAAAATTATTCAAAACTATAACCTTGTGTAGTTAATTTGTCCTTATCAATAAAAATTAATTTATAACTCAATTAAGCCTTTAAAAATAAGTTTAACTAAAAAAAGATTGTGTAACATGATAAATATTAATTACGTACTTGATTAAGTAATGATACTATTGCTTAATGGTGTAATAGACCCAAAAAGCTATGTATTGAGAGCTACCATTTGAAGATCACTCTCATAAGACTTGTCTAAAAGTCGACTAGCATAAGGATTAAGACCCATGGATAAATATGCATAAACTATCTAGAAACTTATCTAGAAGTCCAGTTGAAAAAGCTTATCTTCTTTTTGTGCATTGCAATGCGTCAAACTAAAATGTCATTGTCTTTTAGAAAAATGCTATACCGTATGGAGTCAATCATCATCCCAAAAAAGATTTAGTATCTGTTTTACTGTTAGATTAGGGTTATTAATGAGTCTCATATATGTCAGACTATTTTTTAAAAACAATTTTAGTTATTAGCATATGGTAATTGAGGAAATATATTATGGCTGCAAATAAACCTAACGAACACGAATAAATCTTTATTCATTTTCGTTTGTTAAAAAATAAACTTGTTTATTAACTATTCACGAACACTTACCGTACAAAATTTCTTGTTCATATTCGTTCATTAAGAAAATGAACATGTTCATGAATTGTTTATGAACACTTACCGAACGCAAATGAACACAAACAAAAGTGAATGAACTCAAATAATTGTTCATGAACATAACGAACACAAAAAAGCTCATGAACACAAACGAATACAAATTATTTTAGTATTAGTTTAGAATAAATTTACATTTTTTTATTACAAACATTACATAAAATCAATCAAAAATAAATATGTAGTTAACATAAATATCAAAAAATACTTGATATAATCGTCATAAAAATAATTGACACAAAAATTAAGAATAAACGAACACTTTAACAAACATAAACTAACACATTATTGAACGTTCACGAACGAACATAAACGAACACATTATCGAACGTTCACAAACATAAATGAGCGAACGCGGCTTGTGTTAATGTTGTTCGTTTAACTAAAGGAACAGAATTTTCTTATCTGTATTTGTTCATTTACTAAACGAACGAACATAACCGAACTTCCCGCCAAACAATTCACGAACTGGTAGCTGAACGTTCAGTTCGTTTGCAGCCCTAAAAATATTAAACTATTTAAAAGTCTATTCGAAGTGAAGAGGTTTAAGATCCAGGTTCTACAAGTGAAGATTAAAGTTTAACAAAAAAGTGAAGACTTAAAATGAAGTTTAAAGAAAAGTTTCAAATTAACAATGTATCAAAGAGCGTTGAATCGGTGAATTTACTTATTGTAATAAAAAAGGAGTTAAATGCGTTTTACGTCCCTGAAATTTTATAGAAATTGTCATTTGAATCCAAAAGTCTAAAATGTTGTCATTTGCATCCAAATGTATCACTAAAATTGCTATTTGAATCCATTTGACTACATCTAACTAACACAATTAATTTTTTTCCGTTAAGTTTCCAACATAAAAGTTATTTAATTAAAAAAATATAAAATAAAAAAAACAACTCACGTAAGGATTTTATATGTTTAGCCTCTTTTGATAATTGTGACTCTATAATCGTATTTTATTATTTTGATTTGTTAAAGTATTTTGGTTTAGTAATCATGTTACTTTTGCCCATTTTATTAATTAAACATACAATTCTTTAGTTTAAAGCTTAATTATAGAGTTACAATTATCAAAAAGGTTAAACATATAAAAATCCTGATATTATTTTATAATTTTTAAGTGAGTTTTAGTTTTATAATAAATTATAGAGTTAAATGTATTTTACATCCCTAAGATTTCATAAAAATTGTCATTTGAATCCAAAAATTTAAGAAAAAGGTTAAACATATACTAAATAAAAAACGAGCAAAAATAACACGATTACTAAATCAAAATACATTAACAAGACAAAATAATAAAATAAAAATATAGAGTCACAATTATCAAAAAAAGGTTAAACATATAAAAATCCTCATTTGAGTTTTTTTATTTTATAATTTTTTTAATTAAATAACTCTCATGTTGGAAACTTAACGGAAAAAGTTAACCATGTTAGTTAGGTGTAAACAAATGGATTCAAATACAATTTTAGTAAAACTTTTGGATGCAAATGGCAACATCTTAAACTTTTGAATTATAATGCTAATTTTTATAAAACCTCAGGAATATAAAACACATTTAACTCTAAATAAAGTAATTAAATGGGACACATGCAACTTTACATTTTTTTTTTCTTATCAAAAGTTTCCTGCCTTTTTATTAATTAGTCACATTAACTAGTCATAATATTATTTAATATCTTTTTGATTACAAATAGGTTTTTTAAAAATTAAGAAAATACCTATTTACTAATGTTTTTTCTCAAATAAAAAATTTGTATAAACTAAGAAATTTACTGGAACATCAAACTTATTTGAAAATACAATTTTTTTTAATTTTTTTTCAAAGTGTAAGATATTTATAAACCAATAATAATTAAAATTGAGTGTTATAATAAGTAAACTTTTATAAATGATATTTTTTTAAATGCTTTGTTTCGAAATAAAATGTGTAATTTTTTCGTAGAAAACAAAAAAGATAAAAAATCCGGTATCATTGTTTTATTAGTTATACTAGTTACTTCTACGTAATCTCAAACACATCTTATCTTAGAATATTGGTCGATAATAATAAATTTTTATTCTGTCTAGTATTTTATTTATTTAAACCGTGTAATACACGAGTTAGTAAATTTATGTAAGATATACTTTGTTTACTATGTAAAGAGAGAACGTGGTTCAGACTAAAGAGCAAAAAATCTTATTCTAGTAATCTAGAAACTACTTGCATTGGATCGTCATGAGACGTAATGAGGAGACCATAATCAGGTGGAAAACATGAAACCTCATATGTTAACCAAAGACCAGGAGAAATCTATCACTTATATATTTCCGCTTTTCATTAGTCTTTTCATTAGTCCGTGCGTGCTTCCGTGCGTGCTTGGGTCCGTCCATGCGTGCGTGCGTGCAGGTGGGCGGGCGTTCGTGTATGTGTGCGTGCGTTCGTGCGTGCGTGCCTGCCTGCGTGCCTGCGTGCGTGCCTGCCTGCGTGCCTGCCTGCGTTCCTGTGTGCCTGCCTGCCTGCGTGCTTGCGTGCGTGCGCGCGCACGCTTGCGCGCGTGTATGCGTGTGTGCGTGTGTGCGTGCGTGCGCGCGTGCGCGCGTGCGTGCGTGCGTGCGTGCGTGTAGTGCGTGTAGTGCGTGTAGTGTATGCATGTGTGTATGCGCGCGTGTGTGCGTGTATGCATGTGTGTATGTATGTATAAGTAAAGGATCCAATAGAAACCTATTTATAAATGAAAACCTTGTAAACTAAATCTTAGCCATTGATTATCAAAATCAATGGTCTTTAATGAGTAGGGTTAACTTTGTAAATAAATGTAACACAAAAAAACATTCAAAAAATATAAAAGGTCCATTTCAAAACATGTATATATATTAGTAACTCCCAATTAGAGAAAAATTCCTAAAAAACTCCCCTATATTTTTATCAGAAAATCGAATTCAATAACTCAGTAAATCTTTGAAACTATTTTTGGCAAAAATTCATATGCCATTGTATTTGAAACCGATGATTCTAAGAAGTTGTTCAACACTTTACAGTATAGGGCTTAAGAATTCCGAGACAACACTTCGTTTCGGTGAAGTGGCCTCAATTATGGTTTTGGTGTAATCGATGAGGCATGTATTGTTACTATTAGTGGTTATTCAAAATCAGTCGTTTATGTGAGTTTTTCAAATTATATGAACTGATACAGGGTAAGTGTAAGTAGGGTTTTTTGATTTCGTGTGGGATTTTGATTTTCGATTAGATTATGTTTAGATACGTATATGTAAGCATATAGAATTTGAGATATCTTTCCCTTCTTCTCAACCATCTGTATATTACTTTGATGTATATATATATGTATGTGTCAATTTGTGAAAATGTTGAATGTCGAAGTTGTGTATTAGTTTCCTTAGTATGTGCCTAAAATGTGTTAAAGCTTGCTTAAGGATTTTTAGTAAATTTTGATTTTAGGGTTTGGTATGGATGTGATTGATTTATTCGAATAATTTACTCTTTATATTATATTTCACTTGACTACGATCAAGTCAACTTCAACCACCAATTAAAGAACTCTGCTTTCCTTCTACTTCAACCTATCCAAATATTCACAAACTTGTTTGACTTTCATCTTATTGCTTAAAAATTATTATAGTTTGTGAATATTTTTGGACTTAACAAACTTACCAAGTTGATAATTCCTTCCATGAATGGTGTAGCTTTTCCTTATTTACTCCTACAACTAATTTATGGCTACCAAAATCACCTAAAAAAATTCAAATTTTGAGTCTTATCATCCTCATCATCAACATCATTAATAAAACCTAGAAACACAGACAATATATGTCAGGATCAATAGAAAACCTGTGTGAAGATACCGCAGCTGGACAAATAGTCGCTGCAATCGATTACCTTTGAAACTTGGCCGCGTGAATAGACCTATTTGATGGCGCAACGAAGGTCAAAAGGCGACGAACTAAATCTTGCAAACATTTCGTAACACGAAATAGAAGAAACTCACCCGGAATCCCCGGTGTTGAACTTCAGATTCTTCTTTAAATTCATAGCCATAAAGTATATCTTAAACTAATGAAAGAAAATAAGAGGCCCAACACCAAGAAGAGGAAGAGGTCTGGTGGCATCAGGAAATGAGGAAAAGGAACAAAGGGTTTTGAGGCGGTGAAGCAACAATAGAAAAGCTAAAGTTATAAATCAATGGTTATTATGTGAAAAATGAAAATCCTGTGGTAAAAAAATAAAACTCACAAACTATGTTGTAGCTATCATTCATCTTTTATATAGATATATAATGTATATATAACTTTTTGGGTTAGAACTATTATCACCAAAGATATTTGTTTATTTATACAATCATTTAATGTTTGGATGAGCCGGCTGATCAGTATCTGTAGTATTATTACAGTAGACAACCTTCATTCTCTAAGACTCATTGGAAGACATAAAACCATAGTCATTCATATTGAAATGTTTATTTCTCTTGTGTACCGAGTAAATATGTGTGATAAGTATTCGCTGGGAGGCCAACCACTATCATTAAGTTTGGTTATAGGGCTCTTGTTATATTGCATGCGACTTAGTACATAGCAAAACATGATTCATATATCAACTATTAATACCAGAAACTTTATTGATTGGGTTTCAAAACTCTACGAGATCATTATTGTTTATCATTTTCAAACATGTTTTTCAGGTTATCTTCAAGGTTAGCATATTATGGAAAATCTGTTACATAGCACGACTAGGGCACATAAGAAGATTTATTTTTATAAACGTTTAAGATTATAGGCTTATGTGTTTGAATCCTTTTTAAACCATATACCGTAATATAAAATTGCCTAAGTTTATTTTGAATACATAAATGAAATGAAGTTTATAACTACCATGTGTGAGATATCCCGACTATGTCGCCTCCTTGTAATTTTACGGTTGGCAAGGGGTGTGGCTAAAAACAATTATAAGCATTGTTCTTTTCTTTCATATGTCATGGTAATAGCAATGTATGAAGGAATTGACATGACTGGAAAGTTCATCATTCAGTGGTGGGAACCTCCCACATGTTCAATCTCCTTTTAGCTTGTCAAGATCTCAAGTAAATTTTTTAATGACAATGGCCATCTAATGTTGAGATCCACATGTAATGGAGTATGGAAATTACATGTATCAGGATAATAGGATAAGGAATTAAAATGATACTTAAAAATACATCGTAGTCTTGTTAGTAAAGTGGTATATCATATTAGCTAGAATTTCTTTGGGAGGTTGGGTCCTAGTCGTAAGAGGTGGGTCACACAATCATTAGACTGTGAGTTCTAGTCTTACACAAGAAAAAAAAATACTTCTTCCTCTATGTAGTTACGTATCATATTATAGAATACACACACCAATGTTATATACATGTGAAGCTTGGACCCTAGTTTCCGTGCTACAATGATCCGATAGGTCAATTATTGTTTGTCGGGTTGGACAAAGTACATGTACCTCGAGCATGAACCTATGTCATGTAGATATAACTCGTTTTAGAAGGTCCCTAGTTCAAAGTATAGGTTACCATCCTTTGATGGTCAATGGAGTTTCGTGGGAGAGTGTGTTGTATACACCTCTATTTCTCTCTTGTGTGCTATTTAACATAACCTCTCTTCTTACATATTTGATGAATCCCTTATATACTAGAAGAGTAGTATATATTTTAAATAAAAGTAGGGTCGTTTAGTATAGTAGTTTTAACCACTCCATTCTCTTTTGTAGTGATGAAAATGTGAAATATCGTATGATTAATTCGTATAAATAAAAGATAAACTAACCATTCTTATGTGTTTAGTTTGGAGTGTTTGGATAAAGAAACAACTTATTCTTACTTGAGAGACATTAATATTGTTTGATAGGCAAACATGCGTATCTCAAATCCCAAACACCCTTTTCGAAAAACAGAATGGCGAGTTGATCTGTTCGTTGCCTAGGTGCTTTCTTAAGTGCAGATTAGAAAACGAATGTAATTTGCAATATGAAGTGGTATGAACAAAATAAAGTTTGTATCCAACGTATACTATCACTTTTTAACCAAATTCCTAATTACATTAAAACTATATTGTATTTGACCAGCCCTAGATTCGAAATAAAATTAATTTAATTAAGAATAAATAAGCAAGTCACACCTGTATGCCAAGCAAAACTCCTCACTAGCTCAGCTGCCTTATGTAGTAGGAAAATATACTTACATTAAATGAGTAAAATACTAAGTCAGAAATCTATGTTATATAAGCTGAATATATAAAATATTAAATAATTAAGAATGATGATTTAAAAATTATAAATAATAGTTTAAAATAAGATATGACTAATATTATGTATAAAGTAAGTATTTTGAACTATAAAACAATGATATTAAGAAATGAAAAGAGAGAGTTTTGATTCATATATCTCTAAAGACTTCTTTTGTTTCAACATTGATGTTCTTGTAGTAAGTTTATCGTCTTTATTTAAAACAAATAGCTTTAATCATTCTTCTTTTTTTTACTGTGAGTGTCATTGACTCTTATTCATTGTCACCGACTTTTATTATTATCATAGCAAACATAAAACAAATGAAAGTTGAAATCTTTCATATTTGAAATAAATAATTTCTGAAGATATGAAACTCATTCTAGGAATAAGAGTGTGACTTTCAATATTGCTTTTTAGAATGATTTTTGTTTTTATAACACAATATTTTAATGATATCAACAGTAGACTTGTTTAATTACATTAATCACTTTTCTTATCAATATATCTTGTAGCATCAATGGAACGTCGACTTATAGTGCTAACTTATGGTTAACCAACCTGATAGCTTAATCTCGTTTAGAACATCATATGGTTATACTTTTTCATCAAAAAATTATAGTGACCTTACTTGGACTAAGAAATACCATAGAAACTTGAGTATTGGTTTTCTATCTCAAAGAAATACAATAGCAAATGATCATTTATTTCTTGAATGCACTTCAGGGTTTTAGATACATCATGTTCCTAGTTTTTAAGCTTTAATGTAAAAGTCTTTCATGTCTTATACATAAGTAATGAATTGATTCAATGATATATAATAGATGTTTGTTGCTTATCAATGTTTATCTATTTCATATTATTATTGTGTTGAGTATAATTCATATGTATGAACTTAGTATATAGGTTTGAGGTTGTTATTTATAGTTCTTAGTCAATAATGATTGAGAAATGTGTTCAACCTTGTCGGATGAGTCTTCGTGCGAATGGACCATACTAATGGACCATACGCATGAATACATCATGCTTATGGACCAGTTGAACGACTGAACCAGGAGATTGGATCAGTCGTATGATTGAGACATAAGATTGACTAAGTCGCATGACTGAACCTTCAGTCGTGCGTATGACTCAATCACATGATTCAGTCGCATGACTAAACCATGCTAATGGTTCAGTCGTACGAATAGAAACTACAAATCTATAAATAGCACTTAATTCGTGGAAAACATAAGAATTAAGAACAATTCGATAACACTTCGAATATACATAAACCCTACCCGTCAAGAGCGTCCAGAACATCTAATCCAACTTCATAGTTCGTTCTTAATCTATTCCTACTCGTTCTTAACGTTTAGTTTATTCTTATATCGATCGGGAAAACATTCTCACTGATTGGATCGCCAATCAAATAGGATTCCGCACTATTTGATCTGGTTTCACGCATTATCAGTTAGTATTCCGTACGCACACAGTCCTGACAAGTGGTATTAGAGCCTTGGCTCTTGATTTTGCTTGTGATTCGATTAGTTTTGGGGTTAAACATAATGTTTTCATTCAAAAGAGTCATTCTTTTGAGTCAAAAAATGTTTTCAACATTTTCAGGAATTAAAGTTTTGATTTTTCACTATACGGCAGATTAGGGTTCTTGGGAAAATCACGTTCTTGTGTCAAAGTATCAAAATCTTCGATTTTGCCAAAACAGTAGTCTTTAGTTGCACGACTAGCTCATTCATACGATTGAACTCATTCGTACACTCCAATCGCACGACTGAACTCAGTCACACTCTTCATTCGCACGACTGAATAGCTCCAGTCGTTTGAGTCCATTCGTCTTGTTCATACGCACGACTAAATCCAATCGCACGATCGAATTCATACGCACCCTTCATTCGCACGAGTGAACCATACTTATAGTCCATTCGTACGATTGAAACTATCATGTTCTCCAAGTACCAAGTTCATACAAATGGAAGATCAGTTTGCTCCGTTTACTGCCGGGAAGGACTCACGTATCAAGAACCTTCTGCTTCTGGAAAATGAGATAGGAAATCATAATAAACTACCGAAGCTAATAACGTTAGATGACTATCCACAATGGAAATAGCGGTTCGAGATTTACTTAAATGGAGTTGATCCCAATCTTTTGACATCCATCGAGACCGGTTACACAATGTCAGTCAGTGCCAATGGAGTCATGCTAACTTTGGGAGGAATGAATGAAACACAAAAGATACTCTTCAATGCTGAGAAGAAAGTTTATGCTCTATTGACTCAGTCAATTCCGAAAGACATCTTTCATCAGTTTTCTGAGAACAAACAGGCCAAAAAGCTATAGGAGGATTTAGAGAATAAATATGATGGTAATGCAACGTTAGAAGGAGTTTAATAATTTATCCTCAACAGGGAATGAGAGCCTGGATGACATAATTGACAGGTTCTATCATCTAATGAGTGAGCTGCACACTCATGGTGTAACCACATCAATGGAAGATAAAGTTTCAAGTTTTGCTAATGGGTTGCCTGATAAATGGGATTCATTTGTGTCCAATCTCAGACACATTCTTGCAAAGTTGGACATAAATGACTTCATCTTGAAGTTAAGAGAGGAAGAGCTGAGGATAAAGTACAAGTCTAAGAAAGGATCCTACGTTTAGAATCCTTCACTCTACAACTCAGCTTCGTCTCCAGCTGTTTCAAGAGCACATCTACAAACAACTTTTGTCTCTAGTTCATCTGCTACCTCCCAAACCACTGCTTCAGGACCAGAAACATCAGGGTCATCTACTACCCAATATTTAGTTCCCGAAGCCAATACTACAAAGTTGAAGACCGAGAATCTCGGAAATATCACAGTAGAAGTTGCAAAGGAGCACATGGATCTTCTACCGGCTGTTGTCCAATCCTATGATGATTTAGTTGTCGGGAAGATTGGAAATTGTCATCTTGCAGATGAAGATTATGAGCAAGTTGATGAGAATGAGCTAGAGAGAATGGACATCATGTGGGCCTTGGCAAGTGCAGTCAGAAGAGCTAAAAAGTTTGTCAAGAAGACGGGACAGAATCTAATAGCCACTAAAGACACGATGTTTGGTTTTGACAAAACCAAAGTAACATGCTTTAACTGTGGTGAGAATGGACAATTTAAACGTGAATGTGTAAAGCCCAAGAAAATAGGTAATGGAAATCCATTTTCGACCTTCAACCGTCAATACAAGGACACAATTGGAACTGCTTCTTCAAGCAAAGAGACAAAGGCTCTTACAACTCAAGGTAATGAAGGACAAGATTGGTCCTTTAGGTTTGTTTATCCTGGAGAATAAAATATTGCCTTTGTTGAAGCAGTAGATGATGAGTCTGCTAGTGAAGGTGAGAGTGCAGTTGAGCAAGCAATGTCGGATACCGAAGAAGCTGCGAACGTTGTAAATCACCTGGTTGAAGAAGAGCTTAGAGCAACATGTTCAGAATCTACAACCACCGAAGGAACTAATTCTGCTTTGATGGCTGATTCAACCGATTCTTCACAGATAAGTTCTCTAGACCAGTTATTTGATAAACATGCTTGTCATGAATGTGATAGATTTAGAGAAAGCATTGATCTGAAATTTGCAAGGTTATTAGAACATAATGATAACTTAGTAAGTGATTTACAACTCTACACTGAAGCTAATCGTATATTAAAACAAAATGAGTGTAGTTTTAAAGAAAAGATAGAATTTTTGGGGAAACAACTAAGGGAAACTGAGGTTGTTGCTTTAAATCAATCAAATGATATAAAGTTTTATTTAAATTATTTAGAAGAAACCAAAAAGGAAAAATCAGTTTTAGAAGTCGAGGTAAATTCGTTAAAACAAAAACAACATAGTTGGGCTAGTTCTTCTCACATAGTTCAAAACTTAATGAAAGAACAAAACAATGGGGAAGGTCTGGGGTATAAAGTAGTTGCACCACCACATGAAATCCTTTTAAATACAAAATATAGACCTATCAATGACAAGCTAGTAAAGGATCATGTGGTGTCCACTCCTTTGATTAGTGATCCCGATTCCACAGTCAAACCTATACAGAAGATCACTAGACAGATGGAGCCTACTTTGAAATCTAAAGGTAAAATGCCAGTTGAGAATTTGGATGATGAAATTAAAAGCGTTAATGTAAGGTCAGGGTCACAAACGTCTACTTCAGAACCAAAACTAACTAAACCAGTTAACCATAAACGTGTTAATCATCTAAGTCCGAATAAAGTGCAAGTTAAAGATGTTCAAAACGTTAAAACAATTAAGTTTGTTAATAAGAATGCAAAATGTAATAGAGAAATGACAAAACCCAAACAGAAAAAGGTCACACCTTTATACAACTCAAACCCACATAAATATTTTCCTCAATCTGTAGAAGGAAGATCTTGCTACAATTGTGGAAAACAAGGACATATCTCTTCTAAATTTTCTTATTATCAGACTCCAAAAGGGAATATTGAACTGAATGATACCAAACAAAGTTTAACTCAAAGGAGATCTATTACTCCACCAAAGAGTATTAGTGAACCTAAAGTTCAAACAATAAGCCAGTCGTCTGTTTATCACAAATAGGCCTTACACAAAACTGGCTTATGGAAAGAAAAATCAAGTATAATGTCTGATAGTGAGGAGATTAAGAAAGAAGATATTCCCTCATC
>BJCM01014090.1:16709-32752 GCA_018326385.1 Flaveria bidentis
TCATTGTGAAGTTACCTCTAACTCTTAGAAATATGTGATACCATTTGGGTAATAATAAATTATTTGGCGTAATTCACACACTTTGTGAAAATTAGAGAGACTGGTTGAATTGAGAAGCTAACTCGCACCTATCTAAGAGAAAATGTCTCTTGATAAGAGGTGACAGTTTTTATCATCTCGGAATGTCACACTCGATTCATTCTTTATAACTGGAGATCATTGCAATGGTTATTAAGAACATGGTTGGATAAGAGCATTGTGTATCATTTGTAGACTTGTAGTCAGAATGAGTGTTCGACTAAGACACTAAAAGACATGTTGTGAACACGTATTATTAATTTTGGAAGTACTGTGGAAACCCACCCATCCTTGTTTAAGGTTTCCTATGATAACAATTACCACAAAGGATCAAATCCGCACTGTTTGAGACACTCTATGGAAGTAAGTACCGATCACCTATCTGTTGGGCAGAAGTTGAAAGAAAGTCAACTTACTAGTCCTAAGCTTGGCATGAGACAAATTAGGAAGATCATACACACAAGGCAACAACACATGACTAACAAAGGCTTTATGTGGGCTAACACCAAAAACTCATTAAATATCAAATCGACCATAAGGTACTTTTAAAAGTATCACTTTAGAAATTTTCAATTCGTTTCGGAAAAATGAGAAAAGTGAAACCCACGTTATGTTGGATCTTTTGAGATTGTCCAAAGAGTTGGTCTAGTAGATTAACAACTCAACTAACCTAGAGAACTCAGTGGAGTATGTAACCTGTTACACATTTTAATCATGAAGAATTGTTTGTATGATAGGACGATCATCATTCTATTAAACGAGAAATTGATGGAAACACAGTTGCGATTTGTTGAGGAACTAGTTGAATCACGAACCAAGTGTTCAAAAACTCTCAAGCATAATCATACCTCTATTGTTAAAGTTTGTTGAAACTTAGAGCATGGATAAGAGTTTACTTGGTAACGCAAGAATCAATAAAGGCCAAATATCTTTAGTTTTTCAAAGATGCGTGGTTAAGAGCTAATGTTACTACTTGAGAATTTTGGGGTGAAATTCCTTCAATAAGGGGATGATGTGACAACCAGGAAATTTTCGTCCGTCTTTTTACCAGAGTTAGCTAAATTTCGGGATGAAATTTCTTTCAATAAGGATGTGATACCCTACATTTTCAAGACACTTAGCGATTAACACAAACATGATTTTCTGATCATACATTCATGTATTTAATGTTGTTTACTTAAATGCCTTAATTAGTGCACAAACATTCAAAAACCTTTCACGTAACAATAATTCTAAGAATTGTCAGATCGCACACGTGTTTGTTCCTGAATGTTAGTGATTTGCCAGAATGGTTTTAAAACAATCATAATGGGTATGAAATTATATGTTATATGATATGTGATTAATTATGTAGCCTGATTGTGAATATTGAGAATTTTCTTACATTTACACATTTTTGTTCATTTTCGACTTTCAACACCTAATTATTATAAAAATCCCTTTGAACTAGAAAAATAGATATTATTTCATGTTATTAATTTTTATTTAATGTTATCTGAGCCTTTGGTGGTTTCGGTGTACAAATAGTTTAATCGCGTAGCGCTAAAACGATTTTTATAAAAGATGGGGGCCTTTCTTGTAAAAAACGTATAAAATCCAACCCCCAAACCCATGTCACCATTCGGCTATCTCCTTCCACTTCAAATGTTTCACAAAACAAAAAATCACACATGCACACAAAACACACCTTCTTTGATCTTGTTCTTGCATATTTGTGGTGATTTTCTTCGTTTCGTGCAAGAAACGCGTACTATAGATCATAATCTAAGCATTTCAAGTAAGTTTCTGTGTTTGATATTATGTTCTTTGATTATCATAAAGAACATGAACCCTAGTTATCCAAAGATGAATCAAAACTTGAAATTGATTGAAATTGATGATTGATTATATGTTAGAATTCAATATAATAATGTTTGTACGGATTTTTTTTTGTGAATGGAAACTTTTCCATTATAGGATTTGTTTTGTGAATGGAAACTTTTCCATTATAATAATGAAATTGATCAAAACCGACTTACTTACAATGGAAACTATAATTTGGGGCTTTTGTAGAATTTCTATGATTTTGTTGAAATTGGATTAAATTGATGGTTCTAGGAATGTTACTCGATGCTAAGGGAAGAAAAGTTATCTTTTGAACTCTTGATTTTGGCTTGTCTTTTAGGTATTTTCCATTATAGGAAACTTTTTGGGTAAGTTAGTTTATAGATAATGATTTATGCATATTTGATGAGATGCGGTAATTGTTATATGATGTTAGCATAATAATGGATTGGAATAATCGAATGGTGAAAAACAATTTGTATGAACATGCTTGCTATTTATGGTAAATTTTGAGACTTGATATGATGAATGTTGAATATGATATGTGTAGAACATGTTAGAGTGATTTGACTGATATTGAAATGATCATAGGAACATGTTAGAAGATTTGGATGAAAATTTGTGCAACTTGTGTTGTTGTGTTTTACATTAGGAGACTTTGGGAATGATGAAGTTTCTTGGTTATGTTAACATGATATGGATGATTTTTGGATGTATTCCATGCATAATTGAAATGTTTTCTTGTGATATGATTCATAATCTTTAAACAAATTGCACATGTTTAATGATGTCTTACTTTTCAAAAATAGATACTTTCCAAAAATATATTTCCGACATAAAACTTTATATTAGTAATTATTTAAGCTATTTGAGAATGAATAAACATGTTTTACTTATTTGAGTCACCAACGGGTCATCGGGTCAGTATGGTCAACTTTGGTAAACAAAATACTACTTTTGTCAAAAAGTTAAACTTGCCAAACATTTCTCGAACACACTAACAGTTATGTTGTTTGGATACCACGAGGTTTATCTTGACCATTATGTACACATACTCGTGAACCAACATTTTTTAGGTAATGATTAGTATTTGGATTTACATTTCATGTTTTTCCTATGCATCCAAGATGAATCTTCACGGCCCCACTTTTACTTACTTTCCTTTATGGGGGAGAAACATTCTATTTTTCTAGTTTTAGTATTATTGGTATATCCCCTGTACATGTAGTGCAAATATTATCATGTAAATTCTTACACACTTGAACTGTTAATAACCGGATAGTGAGGTAATTATGGGTAGTACTGTTAGGTTTGACAAACCCGACCCGTGTTAGTTGCGCTAACTCGACTAGAGGTCAAACGGGTGTTTAATTGAGCTTGACACTAGCTATTGTTTTGTGATAAGACACGAAGAAAAGGCAAAACAACTCAAAAACATTTAGCTTTGGTTTGAAATGCTAAGTAACTTGATATAGGCTAGCTACCTATGGTCTGCCTTTGTTTACTTTTACCAAGCAAACTCTCAAACATATTTATTGATTTAAACCTGTGAAATCACCAACCTTGTGTTGACACATTTTAGCATGTCTTCTGAGGTTGGTGGAAAGCTTAAAGCTAGGGTTGCATATCTGAGGATTATGCATCATAATTTTCATTTGAAAGCAATTTCATTTTTACATTTACAACTTCTCATTAGGTGCTTTTTTTGCGCATGTACTACTTATTGATTTACAAACATTTGCACTTCCGCAATGATTATATTTAAAATTGTGTTTTACTCTAATTTAAAGTCAAATGCTTATTTTAAAACGCATATAGTATTGTTTGATATGACTTGTTTAATATCCTGGTTTGTCACACGTCTCACGGTAGAAACCTGCATGTGGAATTTTAGGGTGTGACAATGATTGTTTGTTATGTTTGATGATTATGAATGATAATGATTGATGTAATGATGTGTTTGTTGTTTGTTATATATGGTTTGAATATTATGTTGGTTTGAAAGGTTAGATATATTTGTTTTGTTTGTTTTTGTCTGTTTGTATGTTAGAAACCTCTAAGAATGAGAAGGACCAAAATATTCTACACTCTTTTGAATTTCATAAGTAGCCTTCAAGGATTCTTTCACATCTTTCTCAATTGTTTGATCATTTTTAGCTTCTTCCACTTGACCTGATAGTGGAGTGATCCTTAGTGCATTTCTACAGTTCACTATGTGCTCAACAAAATAAATAACAACACTCTTATGATCATCGTATTTGCACTCAATTTTTTGATGCACCAGCTACTCAAGTGTTGATTTGTCTTACCTTTGTACATCAATGTTGCTAATAGTGTGGTTATAATATGATTGCCCTTCATGATCTCAAGATTGTTGTTTTCTGATATTTTCATGCCTATTATGCCTTCTATGTGTGTTAATATATGTTGTTTGGTTTCTAACCTTTGTTTGAGTGCAACATTTACATACACAATCACCAAAATTCTAAGCATGTGTATGAAATAAAAGCAATGTCCCTTTCAAAAAACATCCTCTATTGCATGGAATGTCTTTGTCTTCAAAAATAATATACAGGAAAAATATCCTCTATTGCAAGGAATGTCTTTGTCTTCAAAAATGATACATAGGAAGGATGAAGGGTTTGATTTCAACTAGATCAAACAACCTTATGTTAGAGGCTTCCTTTCTCTCAAGTCACAAGACTCCAGGATGTGGGAATCTATTGTCTCAGGGCCTTACATACCAAGCACCTCTTAAGCTACTGCTCGGGGTGGTATGATTTCAAAATATGTGGCTAACTATTCTGAAGAAGATAGGAAAAGAATATAGATTGATTAGAAAGCCATGATACCCCTTCAAACTACTCTTCCAAACTCCATATATAGAGGCTTCAAGAAGTGCAAAATAGCTAAACAACTATAGGATGCATTGAAGTAATCTATGAGGGATCAACTGAAGCCAAGGAGAACAAGAAGGATCTCCTGAAGTAGCAATTTGAAAACTTCACCACTAAAGCAGGTGAAACCATGACTCAATAATACTTCAGGTATGTTGAGATTGTGGACACTCTAATGGATGTTGGAGTGACTCTTAAGAACATGGACATTGTAAGGAAGTTCATGTCCTCTCTTCCCAGACAATGGACACATTATTGTGTTGTTATCAAGAGAACTAAGAACCTTAAGACTCTTACTTTGACAGATTTCTATGATATCCTTAGTGGATACCAGATGGAAATGAATATGTAAGGTTCATTTGTTAACTCCAGCCATCAACTAAGTTCAGCCCTCCATATGATTGAAAGGGATAGTATTGAACCACAACATCATCTTATATGCTACCTTGACAACTTACAAAAGGGTCCTTTCATCACCTTCCCGGAGACACCAAGAGAAAGCTACACTCAAGAAATCCTATTCCAAGAGACAATCTCTTCACAAGCATTTGTGTCTTCTAATGAAAACACAGGCAACTTTCTCTTCACCCTTGAAGATCTGGACTGCATCCATCCAGATGACCTAGAATACATGGAGATAGTTCAGCAAATAGCTCTTCTCACTCATAGTGCCAAGAAGTTTTACATGAGGACAGTTAGGAAGTTTTCAACCAATGAGCCAGTAGAAAGTTTAGGCTGGACAAGAGCAAAGTAAAGTGTTTCAACTGTAACCAAATAGGTCACTTTGAAAGGGAGTGTAAGGCAACAAGGACAAATGGTGGCCAAACACAAGCCAAGTCAAACTACACTGAGAGAGCCACCCAGAATGAGAAGCCAAAGCAGCAAGTTGCAGTTGCTATTAAAGAATGAGGCTTTGACTGGAGCTTTCTGGTGGAAGATACATCTCCAAACCAACCACTAATGGCTAACCATGATGAAGCAAAGGTGTTGGAACATCTTTGTACACCTAAATGTATAGCCAAAGTTAATAGATACATGTCCTACAACTTACAGATGATATCTCATCTTGAGTCTTTAGATATCTTAAAATCTGATTTCAAAGGAGCGGAAAATGATTATAAAGTAAAGATAGAGGACATAGAGAAAACCATTTCAACTCTTAAACATGAACATACCAACTACATGACACAGATCAAAGATTTCATAAATAAGTTGACTGAATGTCAGGCTGAGCTTGTGATCAGCAAAGCCAACACATAAAAATGTGTTCTTGAAGAAGATACCTTCAAGAACATAATATCCTCATCCTTGCATGCAAAAGTTTATCTAGTGAGACAGCTCCTCCATACACAATCTTGTCTGTAAGATCATCTAGTGTGGAACTTGTGGAGTGAGCTTTCCTTCATAGACCCCATGACTCAAGAGGTTGAAGAAGAGATAGTGAAGGATGCCTATAAGAAGAATGAAGAAGAGCACTCTAAGAAAGGTCACTATCATTCTGAGGAGAGTGAGAGAGTTGGGATGACCAAGTCAAGAAGGAAGAACTTGATTAGGAAGGCCAAGAGGAAATACAAAAAAGTTCAACAGATCAGGGCCACCTTTAACTCTAAGCAGAAACAAGTTTTTATCTTGGTAAAGTTTTGAGGTGGTTATGGTTGAAAACACAAACCAAAACTCTAGTACTAGGAGTTCTAGTTTATGTTCAAATCATTCGAGGAACATGAAGAAGGCTAATAAGTTGTGTACCACTACTACACAACCAGTTGCATCCATATACAAAGGTAACTAGAATTGCCACAACATCTGCAAAGATGAAGATGGAGAAGGAAAGTGATCAAGTTAAGCCTTGTTCACAAAAGAAGACTCATAGGAAAAAGAAAATGGACTGTGTTATATGTGGGAGTACTTCTCATCTTGCTTAAAATAGTCTTTACAATCGAAAAAGTATTGTCCATATGACCAAAAAAGAGACTTCTAAGAGTATGAAGAAGAAACAAGCTTCAGAAGGATAATATTTCCCTTTCGGAAGCTCCAAATTGAAGAAGACAAGTGCTAAATTGCCTTCGAAAGAAAATTTGGTCTCAGAAGAAAGGAATACTTCTGAAGCACTAAAGCCTGTTGTAGTGCTAGCAAGATCTTCCAAAGGTACAACCATTAACACTTCTAAAATCATCAAAGCTTCTGAAGTCTTAAAGGTCAAGTCTAAGCTTCCAAAAGTGGTATGGAAGACAAAGAAAGACCAAGTGACTGAAAGCTCTCCATCAACATCAGCAAATGATCCTTAAAACATGATAATAGGATCTACTACTGTTTCGTTGTCTTCAACTTCTTTTGATGAGCCCAAGACCAATAGGGCTGAGGTTTCCAAATGTAACTAACCATCTCTTTTGGTGCAGGAACAACTCAAGACAAACAAGAATGTCTAGATCATTGACAATGGTTGTTCCAGGCACATGACATGCAATGGGTCACTACTCTAGAATTTTGAGAAAATTGATGGAGGGCTAGTTGCTTTTGGAGGAGATGTTGGTGGTTACATTATAAGAAAGGGCATGGTCACAAATGGTAAGCTTAGCATTGAGAAGGTAAACTTTGTAAAAGTGCTTGGATACAATCTTTTAAGTATATCTCAATTTTTTATTAGAGTTATAACATGCTCTTTATTAGAGTATGAGTGCATTGTTCTTAGGCCCGGGGTGGTCATTCCTCATGAGCATATCCTGCTTAGAGCCCCCAGGAAAGGAAACATGTACATGATGGATTTGCAAGAAACATCTCCTTCAGGGGAAGTTTCATGCATTCTATCTAAAGCTAATAGTGATTATTCTTTTCTCTAGCATAAAACAATGTGCCATGTAACTTTAAAAACATGAATAAATTAATTAAGAATGGGGCACTTTAAATGTGAATGTGTAAAGCCCAAGAAAATAGGTAATGGAAATCCATTTCTCACATTCAACCGTCAAGACAAGGACGTGATGGGAACTGCCTCTTCAAGCAAAGAGACAAAGGCTTTTATAGCTCAAGGTGATGAAGGACAAGACTGGTCCTTCAGGTTTGTTTCTCCTAGAGAATCAAATATTGCCATTGATGATGGCTTTGCTAGTGAAGGTGAGAGTGCAACTGAGCAAGCGATGTCAGATACCGAAGAAGCTACGAACGTGGTATATCACCTGGTTGAAGAAGAGCTTAGAGCAACAAGTTCAGAATCTCCAGCCATCGAAGGATCTAATTCTGCCTTGATGGCGGATTCAACCGATTCATCACAGGTAAGTTCTCTAGACTAGTTTTTTGATAAACATGCTTGTCATGAATGTGATAGATTTAGAGAAAGCATTGATCTGAGATTTGCTAGGTTATTAGAACATAATGATAACTTAGTAAATGATCTACAACTCTGCACTGAAGCTATTCGTATATTAAAAAAAATGAGTGCAATTTTAAAGAAAAGATAGAACTTTTAGGGAAACAACTAAGGGAAACCGAGGTTGTTGCCTTAAATCAATCAAATGATATAAAGTTTTATTTAAATTCTTTAGAAGAAACCAAAAAAAGAAAAAGCAGTTTTGGAAGTCGAGGTAAATTCTTTAAAACAAAAACTACATAGTTAGGCTAGTTCTTCTCACATAGTTCACAACTTAGTGAAAGAACAAAACAATGGGGAATGTTTGAGGTACAAAGAAGTGGCACCACCACATGAAATCCTTTTAAATACAAAATGTAGACCTGTAAATGACAACCCAGTAAAGGATCATGTGGTGTCCACTCGAGGGTTAGTGATCCTGATTCCATAGTCAAACATGTACAGAAGATCACTAGATAGAAGGAGCCTACTTTGAAATCTAAAGGTAAAATGCCGGTTGAGAATTTGGATGATGAAATTAAAAGGGTTAATGTATGGTCAGGGTCACAAAGGTCTACATCAGAACCCAAATTGACTAACATAAACGTGGTAATCATCAAAGTCCAAATAAAATGCAGGTTAAAGATGTTCAAAACATTAAAACAATTAAGTTTGTTAATATGGATGCAACATCTAATAGAGAAATGACAAAACCCAAACAGACAAAGGTCACACCTTTACACAACTTTTTTGGGTAAAAGGGAATTACCCTGGCTAAATTTATACAAAAAAAACTGGCGAAAAGACAAAGTGTCAATCTAGAAAACAACCCAACAGAAAAAGAAAACTAAAACTAGATGAGGGGCATACCCCTCACTAGACAACCCAAAGCAACAACCAAAAAACTATCACACAACTAAGCAACAGAAGAATCTTGAGCCAAGTTCCACACGTCCAAAGAATGTCTGCTGCAATCCAAAGTTTTCACATGAACTGAGATAAGCTTTAATCTGACCACCCCCACAATAGCATTGATAAGCCCCGTGGCAACCCGCTTCTCCTTTCGAAACAACCTAAAATTTCGCTCTTGCCAAATAAAATACACAATAGCACCAAAAAGAAGTTTAGCAATATCCGCCTCCACATCCTTTCGATTAGCAAAAGATTTGATATGCTCCGTGATATCAGCCCAATTATCCGATATATGATCTTGATTAGCAAATTTGCACACACCTTTCCAAACCGTAAGCGCATAATTGCACTTGAAAAAGAGATGACTATGCGAATCCGGAACAGTCTCGCATAAAGGGCAAACCGGATCAATACGCTCACGAACCTCCCAAACATTAACCTTATCTTGGGTCTTTAGACGTTCTCTAAAGACCAACCACAATAAGAACGCATGTTTCGGAATACAATTGGTAAACCAAACCACCTTGTGCCACCCGACAACATCATCTTTAGAACGAATGGCCTTCCAAACTTCTTTAACCGAGAATTGGACTAAATTATTATTAGAATCCTTTAGCCAACCCTCGTTGTGTTGCTGCCCATTTAAAGGAGGGAACTCCGTCGAGCTGACAATCATCTCCCAATCCTGTGGCCATCGCCAAGAACCCGATGTTTCAATATCGGACACTTTATCCTTAAGGGAAAATCTAACTCGCTGAATTTGTCTATATGAAAATCTAGAAATAAGAGGACCCGAGGGACACCACTTATCAAACCAAGCCGAGGTGTTGACTCCATTCCCTATTTTTGACCACCAAAGATGCCTAATAAAAGGCTGAATATGTAATAGCTTCCGCCATGACCACGACAAACTACCTCGATCTATAGTCTCCCAAAAACTAATCCCCCTCAGTTTATACATATGAATCCACCGCACCCACAGCAACTCCTTATTGCAAAGAATCTTCCACACATGAGCCGAAAGAAGAGCAACATTAAACTCACTAAGTCTTCAAATACCGAGCCCTCCTTCTGATTTAGGGAGACAAATTGACTCCCAAGCCACTTTAGCTTTACCCCGACTAGAATCAGCATTTGACCATAAAATTCTCCGCATCATCTTTTCAATCTCTAAAATCAATTTAGTAGACAACATAAACATCATACCCCAATAGACATGCATAGAAGCTAACACAGACCTCACCAACTAAAGTCTTATTTTTCCAATCTGAAATTCTCCCTTGAACTTGACCGATGAGATCCCGCCAATCAAGATAAGACAATCTTTTAGAAACCAGAGGAACCCCACGATACTTAACCGGCAAACTGCTCTCGACAAATAGGAGAATATGAAGAATACCCACTTTAACATAATTGAAAGTATTATAGAAAAAAGCTGTACTCTTAGGCAGACTAGGAGCAAGACCCAAAACCGACTTAAACTCCTCCAAGCTATCCATAATCACCTTAGCAGAATCCATATCAACATGAAGAAAAATAAATAAATCATCAGCAAAACACAGATTAATAATACCCAAATCCTCACATTTCGGATGAAAATTGAACAGGTCCGAATTCGTCACCCTCCATCTCATAATAAGCGTGAGAACCTTTACACAACTTAAACCCACATAAATATTTTCCTCAATCTGTAGAAGGAAGATCTTGCTACAATTATGGAAAACGGGGACATATCTCTTCTAATTGTCCTTATTATCAGACTCCCAAAAAGAAAATTGATCTTACTGATACCAAACAAAGTTTTACTCAAAGGAGATCTATTACTCCACCAAAGAGTATTAGTGAACCTAAAGTTCAAACAATAAGCCAGTCGTCTGTTTATCACAAATAGGCCTTACACAAAACTGGCTTATGGAAAGAAAAATCAAGTATAATGTTTGATAGTAAGGAGATTAAGAAAGAAGATATTCCCTCATCTTCTAAAGGACAATGGGATGAGTTTATGATGTGTGATTCCTCCGGGTCACCCAAGCCAGTTAAGGCTTGGGTCCCAAATCTGAGCTAATAAGTTTCTTTGAATATGCAGGGTGTCCGCTACAGTGCTATCACTAATACATGGATTATTGATAGTGGGGCGTCCAGGCACATGACAGGGAACTCGTCTCTCCTTTTCAACGTCAGACAAGTTAAAGGGGACATGTTTCATTTGCTGGGAATAAAGGAGGCTACATCACCGCTCAAGGCGAAGTGGGAAACGAGAAAGTTAAGTTTGACAAGGTCACTTACGTTCAGCAACTACAGAACAACTTACTTTTAGTTTCCCAGATTTGTGATAAAGGATTTAAAGTTGTATTTGACAACAGGAAGTGTTACATGTTAAAGAAGGACTATGTGATTGAGGAGGATAAAGTTCTTATGTCAGCTTCAAGATATAATGATTTGTATGTCTTGGATCTATCAAAAGCCTCCACTACTGATCACACAGTTCAATGCTTCTTGTCTAAGGCAACAGAGAGGGATTCAATCTCCTGGCATAGGAGAATGGGACACATTAATCCAAGGAAGATGAATCACTTAGTTCAAAATGATTTAGTGAATGGAGTAACTATCAAGAACTTCCAACTTCTGGATTTTTGTGTAGCATGTAAGAAAGGGAAATAGACCAAGAAGGCTCACAAGGCAAAGAAACTTCATTCAATTGATCTTCCTCTTGAAATTCTACACATGGATCTATTTGGCCTTGTCAGAACAAAGAGCATTGCTGGTGAACTATATTGCTTTGTAGTAACAGATGATTACTTAAGATTCTCTTGAGTGATGTTTCTAAAGCCAAATCAAAAACGTTTGAATCATTCAACATCTAGTTACTACATTGGAATCACTCTACAAACTGAAAGTAAGGCAGATCCGATCAGGTAATGGAACAGAATTCAAGAATCAGTGATTGGAGGCATACCGTAGAGAGAAAAGAATTGTACATCAATTTACCTCTGCCTACACTCCACAGATGAATGGTGTTGCTGAAAGGAAAAATCGGAGCTTGATAGAGACTGCCAGGACAATGCTAGCTGACTCGAAACAGCCTATTCAATTCTGGAATGAGGCGGGTGGCTAATGCTTGTTACACGCTCAATCGAGTCTTAGTGGTCAAATGACATGGGAAAACATGTTATGAACTGCTCAAGTGACGTAAACCTGAACCTGGAGTATCTAGAACTGTTTGGTGCACCATGCATGTTGCTAAAGAAAACTCAGATAGGAAAGTTTAATGAGAAGGCAGAAGAAGGCATTTTTCTTGGATACAACATACTAGACAAGAGAGTTTATAACAACTCAACGGGACAGGTAGAAGTGTGGTGCAACATTGATGTTTAAAGATTCACCAGCCCCCTACTGGAAAAGGACCCTCCTTCTTCTTCGACTATGAGGGATTCTTTAAATCCTTCAATCTACCGCCTTATCCCACTGATGATGAGCTGTCAGCAAGGATGATGTATGATGTTCTGAACACTCCACCACAAGACTCGACAACATCGGTTCCACTAGGCGATTCTTCTAATCCTTTAGGGGGGCACTTGATGTAAGTGATTCATCTTCTAATGAAAGTACACAAGCATCACATCCTGATGCCTCTGACACATCGGAACCTCATACTCCAACAGCATCTTTTGTGTCTCAATTTGAGCCAAAATATGTGAGTGAAGCCTTAAACGATGAGGCATGGGTCAGTGCAATGCAAGAAGAACTCCTACAATTCAAGAAGTTAGGAGTATGGACCCTTGTGGACAAACCAAAAGGTACTAAGGTGATTGGTACTAAATGGGTGCTAAAATGCAAGAAAGATGACCAAGGGGTCATAATAAGGCATAAGGCTCGACTTGTAGTTCAAGGATTTCGACAAGTCGAAGGCATAGATTACAATGAAGTGTTTGCACCGCCGGAAAGGATGGAAGCAATATGTATATTTCTAGCCTATGCATCCAACATGAAAATTAAAGTCTATCAACTAGATGTGAAGAGTGCATTCCTTCATGGTGAAATCTGTGAGACGGTCTATGTCAGTCAACCCAAAGGATTTGAGGATCCTTATCATCGGGATAGAGTTTACAAACTAGACAAGGCTCTTTACAGGCTCCATCAAGCCCCTAAATCCTGGTATGAGAAACCCTCAAATCATCTTCTGAAACACGGTTTTCGCAGAGGAGTGATAGATTGTACAATGTTTATCAAAGAAAAAGATGGGGATTTAATGCTGGTATAGATTTATGTTGATGACATAATCTTCGGTTCCAAAAAGAAAGAATTATGTAAAGATATCGAATCTGTAATGAAAGCAGAATTTGAGATAAGTGCCATGGGGGAGATGAAGTTCTTTTTCAGCTTATAGGGGGATCAGACACCAAAAGGAATCTTCCTACATCAGACCAAGTGTGTAGGTGATATCCTCAGTCAATTCGACATGGAGAATACTTCAGCAGCTAGAACTCCACTTGCCATGAACCATGACGTGGCACCCGACGAAAATGGTGATCTGGTTGATGCCACCATGTACAGAGGAATGATCGGATCTCTCATGTATCTCACAGCCTCACATCCTAATATCATGTACATGACGTGTCTTTGCTCCAAATATCAGGCAAAACCAAAAGTAAATCATCTCACCAGGTTCAAAAGGATTTTTCGTTATCTGAAAAGGACTCCAACACTCAGGTTGTGGTATCCTCATGATGATGACTTTGAGCTTATAGCGTATAGTGACTTGGATTATGGTGGTTGCAAAATAAATTACAAGTCAGCATCAGCGGGATGCCAGTTCTTTGGTAGACGGTTAGTCACCTGGCAGTGTAAGAAGCAGTCCTTTGCTACTTTGTCAACATGTGAAGCTGAATACATTGCTGCTGCAAGTTGCTGTTCACAAATCATCTGGATTCAACAGCAAATGCGCGACTATAGTTTGCAATTTTCTAACACCCCTATTTTTGTTGATAATTCTGCTGCTATTGTTGTCACCAAAAATCCAGTCCAACACCCAAAAAACTAAACACATCGGTATTAAATATCACTTTATACGTGACTGTTTTGAAAAACACTTAATCGATGTGGTTAAAATTAATACGGATTTTCAACGCGCTGACCTCTACACTAAAGCATTTGATAAACCTAGGTTTTTATATCTTTTAGAGGTTAATGGCATGAAAAAGAAAAGTGACGTTATTCTAGAATAAGAAAGTGCGTAGTCCGACATGTTTTTTACTTTTTAGTTTCTTTTATTTTACTTATTTTCCTGACTATTAAAAATCCAAAAACACAAAAAGATTTTCGGTTTTAGAATTTTAAGAGGAGAATAGTTTAGTTTAGTACTTAATTCGTGCAGTATTTAATTACTTTAAAAAAGGAGGAGGGCAGCTTAGCTAAAAGGAAATGAAATCAAATCTGTGATTCTGATTCAATGTTATTGGAAAATGATAGTACACAGGGAACAAATTGGTTGGGACTTTAAAAGATTTTAAATAATTAAGATGCAAAATTCAAAGTATAAGTCTGAGAAGTCTAAGCAAAATAAAAGGAAAAATGATAGTAAAACTAACCTGCTACCGAGGTAACATAGAGAAAATAGACCTACAGGTTGCTAGTTCATTGTATGATGTGTCGATAGATTCAACACAATAGATGAGGAGACCTCATTGTTGGTTTAAATTCAAACTAAGTTGTTCAACTTGCTATGGGTTCCCATCTTATCCCTGGTTAACACAATCAACGCATTTTCAATAAGGGGTGACGAGCAAATAAACGCCACAAATGTGTGCAGACGACCATAAAAATAAGCAAAGCACATGGAAAAATGCTAAATGCAATCAAGCTAATAACTTATGTTGTTGGTGCATTATGTGCAAAAAGAAAATTAAATGCTCTATCAAGAAGATAGGTTGTGTGCCTCTCTACTGTGCGGTGGCACTTACCTGTAGATAAGCATAACCTAAATATTCTAGAATTCATTGTTGTTTGCGCCTCTCTGTTGTGCGATGGCACTGACCTGAGGCTTGGCATCTCTTTGAAAGCTCTTAGAATAGTTTCTTCGTGAAATATACCCGTAGACCGCCCAAAAATCTCCTAAGGAAAGTTGATTACCATATAAGCATGGGATCCACAAATGCTTGTTGAAATAATTAAACCTTAACTCATGACCAATGTGTGTCAAAAATCTGTGTACGGATTTAAGTGGACAAATATACTGACAATCATCGTGAGCTGCAATTCTTGGCAGTTAAAATCAATGTGTGCATCTTATAGCTCTAGTATGATTTCCTAAAATTGCTATTGACTCTCGGTCAAAACAAGAATCTAGCATCAAAATGGTTTATTAAAATGTCCCAAATGATTCTGATATACCTATATGATTTCATAATGAATCATTTCAGAAATGATAAACTTAACTTGAAACTGTACTGTCCAAGAAGTAAAATCGGTTAGACGTACTCTAATAGGTTTAATTCCATCTCAAATCAATAATATAAAAATATCTCCTATTTTGTTTTAAATTTCAATTTGTTTTCTAGTCTTTTGTTACATAGTTGTCGGACTCTACAACTACACTTAATCTATGAATCACTCACTCAAAAGGGGTCACGTCGGAGTTGACCAATCCGTTTTAAAAATAAAAGGATCACGTCTGAGGTGATCAAACAGTTTTAAATTAAAAAGGTCATGTCTGAGAAGATCATCGGTCATAATGTTCAATTTCAAAAAGTAAAATTTTAAGTGTTTGAAAGTGTGTGAGGTCAAACTCATAAGTATGAACCAGTCGCATGATTTGATCATAAGTATGGGTCAATTGCACGATTGGATCATAAGTATGGGTCAATCGCATGACTAGACCATAAGTATGAGCCAGTCACACGACTAGACCATATGTATGAGCTAGTCACATGACTGGACCATAAGTATGAGCAAGTCACACGACTGGACCATGAGTATGAGACATCCATGCG
>BJCM01014187.1:1365-11860 GCA_018326385.1 Flaveria bidentis
ATCTGGAGCTTCTTGATGAAGGAGCACCCACGAAGTTCCCCAAAGCAGATTTGGACAACACCTATGTCCAAATGGGATATGGTGGAGACGTCAGTAGATCCACAGTCTACAAATTCAACTTCTCCTACAACTGGAAGTTTCCACTGCATGTTTTTCTTCACTGTCTGTCCAATAAATCTGGGGCATGGGATCAAATTCCATATGAACTAGGGTGTTTGGTTCAGGGACTGGTGAGAAGCCTTAGATTTAACTACTCCAGATTTGTGCTGACTAACCTCATTGGAAATCTCCAGAGGAAAACATTCTTTATGTATCCTAGATTTCTCCAACATATAATCAACTGTGAACTGGACCTGAGTCAGCTTATCTGTGTAGCTGCTCTGACTGTCCCTCACATGAGGCCAACCATCTTCAACACAGTGAAGAATTTATCCACCAACTTCACTGGAAGGTACACTGCTCTGATACCAATTATAGGATCGGGTTTTGTCACTTAACAATTTGTTTTTGTCTCAAACTCACTTGAACTACACTCGGATGAAGGCAGAGTCTCTAAGAGTTGATAACAATATAATAAGTAATAATGAACACAAGAAGTAATTTTCAAGGTACTTGCATATATTGCTTCTCAACTCAAATATTAAAAGACTCTTACAAGAATTTTTATGAGTTATAATAAGAAACTATATATAATACTACCTACAGCTGGATATACTTTGATACCAGCTGGGATCCTATAACTAAAGTATATACTATAGTGCTAAGGTTAAGGTATCTTAGATAATTTCTTATCTAAGATATGGTAGTCATGACATGTCCATGACTTACCTTTTCTCACTAACTAAAGTTGGCAACTGTTCTATCTAACAAAAGGTGAATACTAGAATAAAGTAAGGTCAACTACATGGCTTTTGAGAAAGCGCCATGCAGTATCTCCGAGGTCAGCAGCGGATTGTTAGAGACCATACTTATGTATACTAGTTCATAGCAGTGTCTTCAGAAAGTTAAATGGCTTCGGAAGAACAAGTACTTCCGAAACCACTTACACTTCGGAAGAGGCTACTTCTTCCAAGGCTTGAGGACTTCTTCTTTCTTCATTCTTCGGAAGCAGTCTTCTGATTTCTTCTTCTTAGACTTGATCTTCGGAAGTAGAGTTTGTCTTCGGAAGTTGATCTTTCACTCTGTCTTCGGAAGAACTCTACTTCCTTTGGAAGTTCCACACTTGGCTTCGGAAACCTTTTGTAAGTAGCACCAAAATAAGTATAAGCGATTTGGTTTTGGTTGCACTGGTCTTTTTCTTGATCTAACAAACTCCTCCTAGGCTGATGCTACCAAAACCTAACTTATTTATGCTCCTTTAAACCCTCGGCACCAAGGAGAGTAAATATTTGTCAGTTTCCTTGTTCCCCTGAAGTGGTGCTGAGAAGCTTGTACAGATCTTTCGTTGACAGGAACTCTAGTCTGTCACCCTGAATGATATGTACCCTTTGTTGTGTCCCTCTGGAAAGAGTTAGTTTATGGGAGCTATAATCATATTTCCATCTAACTATAGGTTCCAATTCAGGACCCTCCACCATGTATAGAAAGGTTGTGCCTTTAGTGGGAGGTCTATCCTTGTCTTCCTTTCTTCTCAACTTCAGCTTTTCTTCAATCTTGGCTTTTGTAGTTAACTCAGCAAGATGAAGACTATTGAGATGATTCCTGATGAGAGCAGCAGTTTCAGAGTTGGAGGGATTAGAGAATGGTTTCTCTGCTAACTCAGCAAGGTCAAACCTGCTAGAGTGTAGCAGAGAGGTGGCATTCAGTCTGTTGACTTCACCATTCTCTCTTTCCACAATAAAGTTATGAGAAGTTTCATCGAACCTCCACTGGATTATTTTCTTTCTAGGCACAAGAGGCTGACTAGAAATCTTGTCCTCTTTCTTTATATCCAGCAAAGTCACCAGCTTCCTTCTTAGTCTCTTCTCTTTATCATTTAATAAGTCTGAGTTGTGGCCTAGAAGTCTTGCAGCATGGTCTAGTGTTCTTCTGGGCAGATCAAAAAATTAATCTCTTATGAGGGAACGTGAAGATCCATCAACATATGTCAGTTTGATAGAGTCTTCTTCATAGGAGATGTCACTCAGGGTAGTGCAGTTGGTGAGCTTAGTCTTGATTGCCTTAAACTCCTCTAGAGAGAGATGTTTGAAAGGCTGAGGGGATGGTTTGGAAGGTTGTTGGGTAGGATGTTGTGAAGTGGTTCTCGATAGTGTTTTGGGTTGAAGGATGGGTAGTTTGGGTGGTTAAGGAGCGGAAGTGGATAAGGGTAAAGGTGTGGGTTCAGGAGTGTAAGGTTCAGTTTTAATGGTGAATGGAAAGGAAAATGGTTCAAGTTGGGGTTGAGTGGTTCGTGTGAAGGTCATCCCCTGTACCCTTCTGTACATTTCTCTTCCTTTTGCCCAAACGAATGTCAGCTTTGATTTCACTGACAATTCAATGGAGTGTCCTTTCAGACATGGGACCCACCTGCCTTCCAGAGAAGCCGTGAGCCCGGAGATAGTCTTTCATCCAGGCTTTATCACCTATATTCTTCGTTGCAGTGGCCCTTGCTTCTTTTTCCTTCTTCTTCTTCTCCCTCAACTTTTCTCTTGCAGATTTTTTTCTCTCTTTCTCCAATTGATCCTGCTCTTTGTTGAAGAGCCATAGGATCGTTTCATCGTTATGTGGAGACAGCTCTTGAAGAGAGAAACCTGTAGAGGTTAGGAAGGCTATCCTCTCCCTCCTGAGCAGCATGTCAGCTTCCCTATATTCCTTTTCTTTTTCTTCCTTTAAGGCCAACCATGTTGCTTCCTGTTGCAGCCTGGTTGCCTTTTCTAGTTCCACCAACTCCTCTAATGGTAGCAGGAGTGTTCTTCATTGGCAGCTCCAAGCTTGATGAGCTGGTCAATGATCTCCTCTCTCCTTTTGTTGTTGACTGCCTCCTGGTTGGCTGCAATTGCTTTTGTACTGGCAGCTAACAGCTCCACCGTTGGAAGTCTTCTTTTTCTCTTTAGCTTTTCAATCTTCTCCTCTTCCAGAAGCTCTTCCGCAATCATTTTCTTATTTCCTTTGTTATCCTTTGAAGAGCTTGACTTTGGTGGTTCTTGGAGAGTGGATTCGGATTATGAGAATATAGTTAGATGGGAATATGATTATAGCTCCCATCAACTAACTCTTTTCAGAGGGACACAACAAATGGTACATATCATTCAGGGTGACAGACTGGAGTTCCTGTCAACAAAATATCTGTACAAGCTTCTTATCACCACTTCGGGAGGACAAGGAAACTGACAAATATTTACTCTCCTTGGTGCTGAAGGTTTTGAGGAGCAGAAACAAGTGAGTTTTAGTAGCATCAGCCTAGGGGGAGTTTGTTGGATCAAGAAAAAGGCTGGTGCAACTAAAACCAAATCTCTTATACTTATTTTGGTGCTATTTACAAAAGGCTTCCGAAGCCAAGTGTGAACTTCCGAAGGAAGTAGAGTTCTTCCGAAGACAGAGTGAAAGGTCAACTTTCGAAGACAAACTCTACTTCCAAAGATCTAGTATAAGAAGAAGAAATCAGAATATTGTTTCTAAAGTATGTAGAAAAAAGAAGTCCTCATGCCTCGGAAGAATTAGCCTCTTCCGAAGTGTAAGTGGCTTCGGAAGTACTTGTTCTTCCGAAGCCATTTAACCTTCGGAAGACACTGCTATGACCAGTAGACATAAGTATGGTCTCTGACAATCCGTCGTAGACCTCTGATATACTGCATGACGCTTTCACAAAAGCCATGTAGTTGACCTTACTTTATTCTACTATTCACATTTTGTTAGATAGAACAGTTGCCAACTTTAGTTGGTGAGAAAAGGTAAGTTATGGATATGTCATGACTACCATATCTTAGATAAGACATTATCTAAGATACCTTAACCTTAGCACTATAGTATTTGCATTAGTTATAGAATCCCAGCTAGTATCAAAGTATATCCGGCTATAGGTAGTATTATATATAGTTTCTCGTTGTAACTCATAAAAAATGCTTGTAAGAGTCTTGTAATATTTGAGTTGAGAAGCAATATATGCAATTACCTTGAAAATTACTTCTTGTGTTCATCCGAGTGTAGTTCAAGTGAGTTTGAGAGAAAACAAAGTGTTAAGTGACAAAACCAGATCCTGCAGCCATAACAACAACCATAACAACACCCATAACGACAACCATAATGACAACCATAACGACAACCATAACGACAACCATAACGACAACCATAACGACAACCATAACGACAACCATAACGAAACCATAACGAAAACCATAAGGAAAACCATAACGACAACCATAACGACAACCATAACGACAACCATAACGACAACCATAACGACAACCATAAGGACAATCATAACGACATTCATAACGACAATCATAACGACAATCATAACGACAATCATAACGACAATCATAACCGCAATCATAAGGGCAATCAAAACGGCAATCAAAACGGCAATCAAAATGGCAACAATAACGACAACAATAACGACAACAATAACGACAACAATAACGAAAACAATAACGCCAACAATAACGACAACAATAACGCCAACAAGAACGACAACAAGAACGACAACAACAACGACAACAACAACGACAACAACAACGATAATAACAACAACAATAACAACAACAATAACAACAAAAATAACAACAACAATAACAACAACAATAACAACAACAATAACAACAACAATAACAACAACAATAACAACAAAAATAACAATAATAATAATAATAGTAAATAATACTAATAATAATAATAGTAATAATAATAATAATAATAATAATATAATAATAATATAATAATAATAATAATTATTATTATAATAGAAATAATAGTAATAATAGTAATAATACTACTAATAATAATAGTAATAATAGTAATAATAATAATAGTAATAAGGTTTTGTATTGTATCCAATAAAATTTTAAAACTTAAGAAAAAACAAGATTGCCTCAAACAATTTATCCTGTGAAAATGACCCTTAATAATTTTTAATAATTTTCTGTGAAAAATGTTTATGGATCCGCCACTAAAAATTCATTATGACCTTACAGGTTTCGCAACACATACAATTTTAGCACAACCATCGATTAAAAACCACAATTCTATTTTATTTTTTAAAAATTCTAACCATGATACTTAGAAACATGTACCTAAGTTCCCTTGCTTTTCAAAACTAAAGAGAAATATTTGTTATTCGACGATTTTATAACATGATTTTCATTTTCGATTTTATTTTATTAATATAGTAAGAAAAGAAAGGGTACAAACAAGATGAGTCATAAAGTTGAACTCGAGGATTCTACCCTCTGCCTGCAGGTCATGTCATGCGAAACGCAGCCTGTTCTCAACGTTTCAGATCCTCAATTTCCACTTCACCCCCCTCTACTTTTATAAACATTTAAAATTCTTCCACTAGCCAGCTCATCCATGTCATTCAATCCAACACCATCACCAACCCCAACCCCAACCCCAAACCCAAACCGCAACTACTCTATCTCTCTCTCTCTCTCTCTCTCTCTCTCTCTCTCTCTCTCTCTCTCTCTCACGTATACACACACACACACTCTCTCTCTCTCTAAACAAAAGCATAAAAACCCTTTCGGTTTCTCTCTCTCTTTCACTTCTCCTTCAACGTCTTCTCCATCATCAGATCTCTTTCTTTCTTGTAGACCCGATAAGATACCCCCATATATTCAAGCCTGCATCTTTGATTCTTTCTTCTCTTCTGTTCGACCCTTTTGATTATAAAGATAAAACCTTTGTGTCTTTGTGTGTTTGTGTTTGTGTGGTGAGATTACAGAGAGCAATGGCCAATGGTCACGTGGATAATGGTTGCACGATGTTCACCGAACAAGAGGTGCGTGAGATAAGCGGATTCAAGCGTGGCGGCGATGATTACGTCGAGGTCACGTGTGGCTGCACGAGCCATCGCTACGGCGATGCTGTTGGCACGCTTAGGGTTTTCGTTAGCGGTGATCTTGAAATCAGCTGCCAATGCACCCCTGGTTGTGACCAAGGTCGCCCTTTTTCTGTGTCTCTATACACCCTTTTGCATGTTAGTGTGATTGTGTGTGTTATCTTGGACTTCATGTGTATTGTCACTCTGTGGTCGTGACTTTTGACTCCATCTTTTTTTGGTGGGTGGTGGTTTCATACACGTGAACTGTATGATGATATGACTGAATGTGATTTGGGTCTTTGTTTATCATGGTGTATTCGTTATCTTTGCTGCTAGTGTTTACTGTCGTCCTGAGTTTGGATGTAGGGTGATGTGTTGATGTCTGCTGTGTCTTTGCCATGATGATGCTGTCTATGTTATTGTGCTTTGTTGTGTTTTGAAAAGTTCTCTTATTTACTTGACATAAGTTGCATTTTTTATATGATCATAAGAAAGTGTGTTTTTACTAATAGAATACATAGTTATGTCAGGATTACATGCTAAAAATGCTGATTGAAATAAGCATGTCCCATTTGACATCCTTCTATCTGCACATATCAAGTTGTTCCATTCTTTTTCATTTTCCATGGCACATTCAAGACTCTCTATGTTTCACTTTATGGTTTGATGTTAATTGTTATGTCATGTGTATAGTAAGGCTTTATATAATCTTGGCGTTTTACATTTCCTTTTTATGGGGTTTGAAGAACTGAATATATGATTGTGGGTTGATCTATTGCAAAAACATATATTCAACTTATAAAATGTAGAAAGAAGGTAAACAAACATAATGTTTGCTTTATGCTTAACAGTTTGGTTGGATAAACAGAAATGCGAGTAATTTGATGGTCATGATCATTAGAAAACTTACTTTATGCTACTTTAATGTTTTCTCTACTGATAAATTAATGAATCTTGTTTTTTGAGTGGGGTTTAGAAAATTTACTAGTGGTTATCTTCATCGTATTTAATATTGATTCATGAATGTTGAATCTTTATGTTTTATTGAATGATTATTTTTGTTGATGTTCAGACAAGTTGAGCCCAGCTGCATTTGAGAAGCATTCTGGAAGAGAAACATCAAGAAAATGGAAAAATAATGTTTGGGTAATTGTTGATGGAGAAAAAGTTCCATTATCAAAAACTGCTCTTCTTAAGTATTACAATAAAGCATTGAGCAATGGGTCCCAAAGATCACAGGCGGCTCGTGTTTGTCATAGGGATGAATTCCTTAGATGCACAAAATGCAATAAACATAGAAGGTTTCGCCTTCGTACAAAAGAGGAATGCCGTGCATATCATGATTCTTTTATAAATGCTGATTGGAGTTGCTCTGATATGCCTTATGACAAGTAAATATTACTTCAATTCTTCTTACATCTCTCATTTGTTTAATTTTTTATTACTTGTAAAATGAATTTATTCAACTTTTTTTCAATTAAACCCTTTTTTTGTGAAAGAACAGAATGCAAGAACGAAAGTTACTTTGATACCTGGAGTTTTTTATGAATTCTATGAAACTATGGTTACGTTGTTCAAGTTGTTATGATTGTTCATATAGAAGGAAAAGATGTTGGGTTAGGAAATGGAAAGTTTTTACCACATGCCAAAATGGGTCGGGCTGGGTTGACTTGCAAACAGTTTTTGTTCCACATTATTGATTAATTATAAATAATCGAAGTCATAATATTAAATACAAGTACAAAGCTATTTTACTAATTTGCTAGTTTTGTATTGTAGAATAAAGTGATTTAAGGGTTGTAAGCATATTAATACTCAGTGTTGACCATTGTTTCAGAGGTTACGTGTGACTTGTTAGAAGTAAAATATAACCAAATAAACATATTTTTAAGGTAGATGTTGTGATATTAACCTCTATTTACCACTGTCACTCTGTTTTCTGGAAGGTGAATCGACATATATTGCAACTTTGTATGTTGTGATGATCTATATCGCATTTGTAGGGTGATTATGAAACTTATGATATGCTATTAATCATGTAGTTGAATTGATAACAGACCATTTATGTCACTCTGTCTGTATGATTCATTTACATACTTATTTCTCAGAATAACATGTGATGATGATGAGGAGCGAGCAAGTCGAAGGATATACAAAGGGTGTGTTCGCTCTCCAACCTGCAGAGGCTGCACTTCCTGTGTTTGTTTCGGTTGTGCAACATGTCGTTTTTCTGATTGCTCATGTCAGACATGCATAGACTTCACCATTAACTCAAAAGCTTAGCAATATCCGAAAACCATAAAAATGACATGTTGCTGTTGGCATGCTCTCTACTGCTTCTCAAGTTTAACAGTAATTTTTTCCCCTTCATTGGAACCACTACTTTTTCAACATTGATCCTATTGTTTTAAACCCTTTCTAGATTGGAAATCATTCAAGACTTGGTAAGTTACTGTCATTTTTATTCATCTATCTTATGTTTTTGTTATATTTTAAGGAGTAAATCTAATAATGCCTGCAATTAGCTTACTCTGCTTTCTAACATCCATGGAGTGTGGGCTTCACACTCCCAACTCACTCTTGATATTGTTTTCAAATCTAATTATTATAATATATGGATATGATTGTATGAAAAATAAATAAGAGTGTGTGTTTGTTGAATTTTGTTACATGTAAATTGTAAAATTTTGGATCAATAGACGTGAGTTTGATTTGTATATAAACAAGAATTTTGAAACAAGTGGTATGGTTTGTGTTTCCCCATTGAAGTGTTGAAGTCTGTGCTCTTGTCCGATTGTACTTTCAAAGCTTTTATTATACTTTCTAGATTTAGCTTCCAGATGTCTGCAACTTGCCTGCAAAAGTATATTTGTTTATTTGAGTCTCTATTTATTTAATATTTATTGTATCATTTGTTTTCCCGTTCCACAATGCTCATTAGCAATACGTGCTAAAAGAATGACAATAAATATAGAACGCCTTAAAATGTAAAAATTAGTTAGTATTGTATGCTGTATGAATGTGGTTTTATAGCAGTGATATATTTTGCTAGATATATATAATATAATTATACGCTTCCTGTAAATGTCTTCTTAAAAATCTTTATATGTATTTAGTGTTGTAAACAAGTATTTAGCATTGGTAAATACTAGCACGTTAAGAAAAAGGGTATATAACATTCCATGTGAAATACGACACACGAAGAGTCTCACTTTTCGTACATAAGCCTAGGTTGTAAAACTTATGTAAAACTTCACAAGTTCAAACAAGTTAGAACCTAGTAGCGTACAATGTGTTTTCAAGGTTTTTGATAGACAAGTGTATCTGATGATCTGATCTCTACAACCTTATTAAAAATAATTTCATGAACCGGAAAGACTTTTATATGAAAGTATTGTACAAGATGATCAACTTGTAATAATACAGGTCCAGAAGAAATTCAAGATTCACAAAGCGCCTTGCTTGTGGTTAAAACTAGCAATCTAACAATTGTTAAGCTTGAATGGATGTTTAAGTTGAAGATAAAACATCGAACGTTACAAATTCAATCATCAAGAGCTAGAGAGATACCATACTAGCAACAAGGGTTTGGGTTAACTACTGGCATGGAGTGAAGCAATGAAATTCAATCAACAAATTTCAAGCAACCAAAGGCGTTGGGGAAATAATTAATATAACATCCGTTAAAGGTATATTGATTTAACATAAATATTAGTTAAAATTGTCTTGGCAACAAACAACAAAATGTAAATGGTTCTACCATGTCAAATAATAATCTTAAATATTCAATGAGTTCTAGATCAACTGGTTTAGGAGGAGTCATTTTATGATTTTCCAAAGTGAAGGTCATGGGTTAGAGTCTCACTAGATGCAATATGTTTCTAGTGGACCAAGGGTTTTACCACAGTGTGTCTTTTGGTGGTGGGTTTCCCTTAGAATGGTGGGCGAGCCGGGTCACCAGCACTGTCTGTGTTCGCGGGCGTGGGTGGCCTTTCGCCATTAGGTTTACCCGGGTGACCGGGTTTAAAAATTATTCGTTGGCCGCTCAAAAAAAAATACTGACAGGTTAAATGTAATGTATTTAGCAATGTAGTCTTCTTTGAGACTTTTAATGCAGACTTTAAAAAGTGATTGGTACGAGTTTGCATCATCTAATTACTTGAAAGACATGTTCAAAAGAATAACGAGTTAATTAAAAGTTAAAAATCATAATAAATAATTTAGATATACAAAAGTATTCATAAAATTATAAACATTCAATTATAAATATCTGGCAAATGCACGAAATACTAGTAAAGCACGAAATACTATACTTGTATCTCATATCAAGATAAGATGCACATGGCACATATGTTGGCTTAATCCTCGAACAATAGCTGGTAACCAAGTCTTAAAACGTCCTACTCGCGTCCTAGTAAAGCATGAAATACTATACTTGTATCTCATATCAAGATAAGATGCACATGACACATATGTTGGCTTAATCCTCGAACAATAGCTGGTAACCAAGCCTTAAAACGTCCTACTCGCGTCCTAGTA
>BJCM01014201.1:982-16498 GCA_018326385.1 Flaveria bidentis
GGGGGGTAAACATGTGTTGCAAGTTTTTGCAATTTCCTGGTGTTTTATATATTGCTCAACTGTTTTCTCAAACGTGCAACTAATAATGGCTTTGGCTTTATTTGGCATAAGCCTTACTCCCCGTAGTGTGTTGTTAAAACTTTCAGAAATGTTTGTCGTTAGGTTACCCTAACGACGTTGACTTTTATCATGTACAATTGTCCATTTTTCTTTCTTTGATAGCTTTTAAATATTCTCAAGCTTTAGGCTTGAGACTTTGTATTTTAGCTACTAATAAATCATACTTCTTTTGTTGGGAGGTGCATCCAGTCAACCAACAAATCTTTTTTAAACTAGACACCTTGAACTTGTGCATCTATTACTACGCACGTGTCGAAGACAAAATCGATGAACTGCATTGTTTGCCATATCTTCAATATTTTGTATAGTGGCGATAGTTCATTTATGTCTACTAGATATAACATACAATTTTTTCCCTCTTCCAACAAAATCATGATGGACTCCAACATAGGACCACAAGTGCTGCAAAAACTAACTCAAACTATCTGTCATTTCTTCGTCAATGATGGCATAAGCTATTGGCACTACGTAGTTGTTTGCAATTTTAGAAACTGCAATTAACATCTTCGCACGATAGGATCCATTCAAAAAAAATACCATCAACAGATATCACAGGTTGACTATGCTTGAATGTGTTGATTACCGGACCAAATGCCCAAAACACATATTTATACATATGATATTGAGATGAACTAATCGGATGATATAACCATTCCACAATAACTTGGTTTGTTTCTTGTAGAGCATTGATGTACCTACGAAGTTCTTCAAAATTACTGTCCCAAGTATCGTATATTATCTTAAAAGCATCCTTCGAGCTCTCCACGCCTTATTATATGAAACATCAACATTCAACGTCTCTTTTATGTGTGCCTGAATTTGCTTGACGGGAAAAGTAAGTCTTCGCGAATAAAGTGGAAATTGCGATTTACAATATCTCTAGATTTGAAAACTCTGTTGTTGATACCAATAACACTACCAAAGCAGTTGTGTGCATTGACCCATCTAGATATTCTCCATATGTTGTGATGTTTAGGCTTGGTAGCACACACAAACCAATTGCATTTAGGACCAATACGAAGATCATTGCTATAATTGGGGCTAGTTGTGTAGCATTTTGCTCTATGCATCACTTTTACTTTCAACAATAAACATTTCCCAGTTACTTGCAACATTCCATAATTGCACCGCATGCGTCAGATCATCTTTTGATTTAAAGAACATGCCGAAATGGATTTCTTTTGTTTCTTCATTCCATACATCCATGTAGTCTTCATCATCAAAATCAACAGCTTTATAATCTTTTAATTCTTGTGGATCATTAGAATATATCACCTCCCCGTAAGAGATTCCTTGATTAACCACAAAATTATGGTGCTCATTAATTTCGTAGCCATCTTCATTGTCGGTTGATTCATCACGTGACGGAACATATTCAGTATTTTCACTTCTTTGTGAATCATCATCATCCGAGTTATAAAGCCCTCTGTGTTCATCGTTATTTAGATCTACATTTGATTGCTGATTTGAAAAATAATGCATGTTAAAATTGCTTGACGGAACGACTTGATAATCACGTGAACTTGCATTGCCTGGAAAGGTAGTAACTGTTTGTTCAGGTGATTCGGATACAAAAAACCCTCGTAGGAGATTCATACAATTTGATTGTTGGAGTGGCATTATTGGATCCAAAATTACATGAATATTTCCAATAAATATTTTCACATAATCTGCCAATTTATATAATACTTCAAGACTTGAGTCATTAAAAATTTCAAATGTTTGAGAAAAACCACTATACATGTAAAATAGTTTGAACTTCAGACTATAATATTCTCATGAAAGTTGAAGATGATCGTAAATGAAATCAACAAACGCTTCGTACGAAATATTTTGAAGAACAATAGTGGTACTTCTGGTAGAAACATCACACATAATATTTCCGTTCACAAAGGGAACATCACCACCGTAGTATCTTTGGATAAAATAAGGTCTAGACATGATGAAATTTGTTGGTTTGAATAAGTTTTTGGTTTGAGTTGTTTAAGGATAAGGGTTTTTTTAAGTGAAGATAGTGTGAATTTTTTATGTTGGTTTGAGGAGGTTTTTGATTTGAGGGTGTTTTTTTAGGATTCGAGATTTTTGAGGATGGTTGAAGGGTTTATATTAAACACCCGACTAACCTAATAAGAATGAACCCGCCGGTCCCATTGGCGGGTTCTCTCATCAATAAAGGCGGTCAATGAAGAATTGGCAGAATTCGCCAGTGGCACCGGCGGGTTCTGAGGTACACAACAAAATCTTGGAAGGCCATGGCAGGGCACGATAATTAAGAGGGGATAACTCGTCAGTGTGATTGACGGGTACCCTTGAAATTCACTTTTATACATATTAATCCCCAAGTCAATATATTTTTAAATTTAACCCCATAAAAAAATGTAACTACTATGGACCTTTGTTCATGGGTGAGGAGAATTCAATAGCTAGATTGGTTGTATGAATGATGTTTATATTAAAACCTATGTGATGAGTATGTTTGATATACATTTGTTGTTTTGTCGAGATATATGTTGACACTAAGTTAAACACAAACACTAATATGTTAGGTTTTATGCATGTCTTTTTATTCAAATTTTAAGTAACTCGCCAATGATTATATGTAAGTAACAAAAAAACTTTTAATAATAATTGCTAAGTGTACGTCTAGAACTACAAGATTTAAATAGAAACGGTTGATTTTATTACTATAATCATAATAATGTAGTGGAATCTGATGACAAAATTCTTCTTTTTATGTATAATTGATTAATGAAGACTAAATAAATTGTTCTTCATAAGATGAATCTTCACATCCCTTACAGAAATTCTATCCGTAGTAGTGTGGCAGATAATCTTATTTGCAACTAATTAGGAGAACTTTGATTAGTCGATAGATTATTAAGGGATTCTTTAGAGGATATCCCATTTATACTTGCATTCTCTTGATGTAACCTATCATTGACAAATGGAATCTTATCTAAGGATTATCTTTAGATGATATAACTAGTACTTCATTGATGAGATGTGAGTTTTGTGATCATATCCTACAAGGTGTAACAAATGTGGATTATAAAATGTTAAGTACCATGACATTCAAAATATAAAATAGATGATGGGAGATTAAACATCATAATAAATAGTGTCTAGAATATTATTAAATTATAACCATGTAAAGAGAATTTCGGTGATTTTCCTAATTAGCAAGACACTTCTTGTTTTCTATTATCTCATAGCTTGTTTTAACGTTCATTTCGTATCTCTATGCCTCCTAGCTAGCTTTAGAAAGTACTACCTTGGTGATTTGCATACCAGAGCATAACGACATCAACTTTACTTAAAACAAATAAGAATTTGGATGGAATTTATACAAAACTAAGATAAAAGAAATTTCTCACCCGGCTTTAGTAAATTTATATCTAAACTAATGATATTATGAGATTGTTAGTTTCTTTAAGATAAATTGAATTTTTAATAATTTAAATTATGATTCATTTGTTGATAATTCATACTATTAGTTTGACCAATAACATTGTCAACTTTCAATTACTTTGTTAATGGCAATTTTAATAGCACATATATCATAAAGACACACTTGAGTTGCATGTATCTACCCCTTGATTTCGCTTGAATGTTTTTCCATGTTGTTTATAATCATTATGGTAAGTGAAATCAACTTAAAATTAAATGTATATATTTGATAAGCATGCTATTGGGATGTACTCGGGTAACAAAATTAAAAGGTGAAATGCCATTAGCAATATTATCGGTTAATGTATAATAGTTTGTATTATTATTTTTATTTTAAATAGAAAATTTTTAAAAAAACATAAGATCACTACCTTTCTTAGAGTTTTCTAGTTGCTATTTTCAAACCAAAGCACTTTTTTTACAGAGAAGATTTAGAAGTTTGGGAATTACTTTGCTCATGATTATAAGTGACTGTTGATCCAAAAGCTATTCAGATAAGTAACCACACTTAGTAGTTCCAAAGATACACATAATCATTTTTCACACAAGACAAGTATATATTAACACAACTTTTTGACAGTATATTTGATATTACGTTGAGAATAAAAGTACTTAAGGGTATCATCAACATCTATATATACTAATAAAAAGGCACGTGACACTTAATAAAAGTACAAACGACACACAAGCATAGAATTACAAAGCAAAAATAACTATCTATACAAACTGGACATCATGTGATTGCAAGATATTGCATGTCTTCAAGTTCTCTCATTCCTTAAAGTTTTCAAGTGCCTTCTCTCCTCCTTTTAGATGTTTTCACTTTCTTGAATTTTTATATTTTATTTATTTTGTAAGGATATACAAGCTAGGACCTTACAATTTTCCACTTGAATTATAATATCAAGTTACGTTTAACTTCAGTCACACATCTTCATAAAGTACTAGATTGTTAGATATATTTCACTTCAGTCTTCTCTCGGAATTTTAATCTCCTACAAATATATAACTTCAAAGGATAGTTCGTCTGAGTCAAGATTTAACCGGTTCTATCTTGATCATCAAACACTTAAGTTTACTCGGAATATGAAATGGAGTTCCAACTTCCAAATCTAATTCCCAAACAACCTAATTCATCAATCTGATAATAAAATTATGTGAAATCGAATCAAACTATTTGAAGACTTTTCCTCTATTAAAGATACAATAAGCCTTACATTTTCAAAGTCAAAATCCATTATCTAGATATTCTTCCTCCTATTTAATATACGATAAATCCACAATTTTAGAGTTCTAATATAAAAAAACATTGATTCTTTATTTAATTCAAACAATTCGCTTAATTTTCTATCTTAAGATAAGATAAACCCACATTATTCGATTTTAATTCATGAACAACCCGAATAAAATGATGTGAAGTTCAAATTTTCACTTGATCTAACATGTTAAAAACCCCTATTTAAGCTCTAAATTATTTTTCCATAGAAGTGAAAGTTCTACAAAATTTACTTTTTTTATTTATTAAGTTTTCGACATTATAAAAAGTTCACAAACAATCTATCCAAAAACTATTTGGCTACACAATGTTCATTCATTGTGCAAAAGCTTTAGTTTTCACAAAACCATGTGAAAAATAGGGTGCTAACGAGCCGAGCCAGTCTGAGCACGTATATGCTTGAGCTCAGTTCTTTTCGAGTGTCGTTTCTAAAGCTTGAGCTCGACTCATCTAACACTTTTCAATCTTGAGTTCAGTTCATTTATTATTTAATTATTATTCTGAATACTTTTATTTTAAATTTTATATATATTTAATTATATGTTGTATATATAACAATATGCATATTATACATTTGTTTTTATCGTAATTTATATATAATAACTATTTATACTTATATTTTAAGTAAATTAAATAAAAACATATAAATAAAAAAACTTGTTTAAGCTAGTGAGCTGACTTGATCTTAATATGTGAAGCTTGTGCTTGGAATCGATAATTTAATGAGTTTTGTTTTAGGCTCTGCCTCGATAAGGCTCGATTAGTTTTGCCCTCTTTATCGATCCAATCTCAAGTAGCTTGTGAGTAGCTCGTCTCATTTACACCCCAAACCAAAATATCAAAATTTCGCTAAAGTTTCCACAAATGACGTTTAACTTTTTGAAAATTTTAACAATATTCAACTTTTTGAATTTAAATCATTGTTGTAGTCCCAATTCTTCATTTTCCGCCATCCAAACATGAAGAACTTAAACACAAAGACGTATATTAAAAAAGTAACAAAGTCGAATACAAAGGTTCTCACCTTTGGTTTTACCTATTCTTTCTTAGAAACCGAACCAACTCAACCCGATTCTTCTGCTATTAATCATCTATTGTTAACGTCTTAATACTAATGATTGCAAAATGAAAATTTTATAAAAGCAATACCTTGCTCTAATACAATTTGTAATCTTTTAATCGAATATATTGCATTTGATAATCATATTAGAGAAGATGTGTGTGTGAGATATAACAATCTGTAAAAAAACTCAATCAGATGTTATTACAATCATACAATAATAATATTAATGGAATTTATGTCATTTAAACTCGATCCACCCAGATGAGTTTCACTATCGCAACCTATCATACAACACTCTACTCTTATCTACCTGCACACCTATATAAATGACACACAAACTAAATTACACAACAAAAAGAAAGAAAAAACTATTTATACAAACTGGACATATTTTTAAATAACTAAAAGATTGTTAGAGGAGCGTTTATCATAGAGTTTTTACAAATTAAATTCACATATGAAAGATAAAATATTGCAATTACTAAACAATACTGGTTTAAATATTTATATTTTTGTTCTTCTTTAAATTACTTTTTTGTAGACCTTGTTAAAGATAACTAGATTTTTTTAATATATTGACTTGATATCACAAACACAAATTTAAAATTTAAAACCATAAAATATAATTTTACAAGATTGCTTTTTGAAAGAAAACACCTTTTATTAAAAAATAAAACAATTTTTTAATTAAAAAGATCAATAATAATAGCAATAAAATAAAATATTGTAAGGAAAGTATTTCACACCATAGGACAACCATAATCATTAAGAAAAGAAAAAACATAATAAAACAAAGGTTGAAAGTGTAGGAATATATATGTGAATAAGATATAATGGTTGTGAAAGATGTGTATTTTAAATTACTTTAATTTGAAGATAAAGGATTTGTTATCCTTCTTTCTAAGAATTAACTAGTTTTCTTATCCTACATTACACGGTGAAAGTTTTGTTGTTTTCCTTTCACTCTAAACTCTAAACGGCATGAGGTTTCCTCAACTCTACACGGTGTGAGTTTGGTCACAAAAATAAAAATAAAAAACAATTTTTTAAATATGTTTGTCCTAAAATGTTGTAAATATTTGTAGAAGATTGATTACCTTCCTGTTGCAAAAATACTTGTTGCAAACCTGTTTCAACTTGTTGTTGGAAAGTTGTTGCAAAACTCTGTGAGAAGATTGTTGGTATATTATCACAAAATAGTTGTCGTAAACTTGTCACAGTAACTATTAGAAAGTTGTTGCAAAATTTTTGCAATAAGGGTTTTTGCGACAAATCATTTTCCGACGCAAAGTTGTCGCAAAATAGGTTTTGTGACAAATTTGCAATAATATTTTTTATCGCATCTTTTATTTTTTTTAGTAGTGTCCGCACCTTGCCGAAAGCCATAAAATTGATTACCAAAGCTTGTTCCGGTAATACCTATGCCGTCAACAATACTTTTCGTTCATAATCGTTTTAATTCATTAGGGTAACATAACAATAATTACCCCATATATAGTCTACGATATAAAAAAATACTCGATTTTAAATATAAATGTGTTTTCAGTAATAGTTATATTAGAATGTTGATAAAAAATATGATCGTGCATTCTATATCTTAAGAAAAAGTCTACTAGCAAAAGTTATCACATAAAAACTAAAATTACTACAAAATAGATTGTGTTTAAGGTGTAAATTATATACACTACGAGGGGAAAAAAATAAAAAAACTAAAATTATCAAGCTTTTATGACAAAGTTATAGAAAAAACAAAGAGACAATGTTAATAAAAAAGTTACCATTCCTTTCAAAACCTTGTAAATTAAGGAGCCAGAAAACTTAAACCATATTCATATTTTAAAATAGAACACATGCAATAAATGATAAAATACTAAGAAAAGGAAAAGTACACGGCTAAAGAAGGAAGACCACAAAGAGAATGTACGTACAGGGGTAAAAACCGAAAGGAAAAGAAATTAGGAGGCCAACCTTAAAATAATTTCAAAACCTTCACTATATATTCCCTCGTATCGACATAAAAAGAAACGTACGAAGCTTTCATGGTAATTTAAAAAAATCAAATAACCAAAATGCAAAAATTTAATAACTTTTATATGTATTTTTTATGTTATAATGTATTACTTTTTTTATAAAATATATCTATATAATAATATTTAAAGTAATGTGACGTGAAGCATACAATAGTTTTGAACACTTGCAATAACGAAGCTCTCCGAACACCTTTTAACGCCTTACGTACATGTACCGCATTTCCTCGCATCTCTTTATCGAAAGGGTTAAACAGTCTTGTGTTTAAGATCACATAGATTGGATTTTTGACCCATGATGACTAGTTTTGACATTAAAACCCATTAAGAGATCGATCTCAAATCTGACAGAATGAAAATATCCTGTCCATATAGACTGGTTTTGGAATATCTAAATGCGATTGAGCGAGAGAATGTGACAACATTATAATGTCACCAAATAACCTAGCAAATGGTTCAATGCAATCTTCCCAGGTGATCTTCAAACCACATGTATTGGTTGTTTAGTTAAATTGTCACCTGGTTGTCATGCAAACAAAAACTATTTCACTAAATCTCCTTAAACTTAATTGTAGTGTTGAATTAATATTTGGATCCCTATTGATGCAATAGTATATGAAAAGTTGTGTTTGGAGCTCGTTAAGAGCTTAAAGTCTCATAAGTTTGGAGTCATTTTTAATTATCATGTAATGGTGTTTGAAGCATCACTTGTGTTCGTGTTATCATCATTAGTGCCCCCTCTTTGTACACTACGTGTACTTTTATAGTTAGAGCATAAAAATATGTGTAATATATTCTTTAGGCATAGATGTTATATTTCTCTTCAATGTATCTATATTTAGTCCCCTAAATGGTATATATGAAACAACTAGTATTATGATTTTCGCATTGTAGTGGGAAAATAAAATGATGTAAAAACTAATATAAAACATAATCCCAAATCCGTTTGTTGGAGATACATAAAACCATAAAGAAAAAAATGAACGTCAAAATGTTGTTGGGAATTTGTGTGCGTTGAATAGGGCGTGAAACTATTGATAACATATGCGATTTTATATAAAAAACGAATGTTGTTGAGAATCTACCCGTTGAAGAGAATGTTAAAGTTGTTGATAACGCATCTTTATTTATGAAAAACGAAACTCCAATGTGGTTAAAAGCAATACATTATGTTATATTATCTATTTAAAAAAGAAGAAATAGAAGCATATAAATGAATAACTGAAAAAAAAACTAAGAAATACAATTATTTACAACCCTATTAAGTACAAGTATAGTATTATTATGAAAAAAATATATGTACAACCCTATTAAGCACAAGTTTGTTAGGTTGATAAATTCATAGGAAATGATAAGGATAAAGGGACACCCTGTCAGTGATATAGGGACGCCCTTTGACTTTTCTTCATGACCCGTGAATGGGGTATGTAGAATTTAAAATTTGAATTAACTAGTTACGACCGTGAAACTCCTCACAGGCCGTAAAAATAGAACCTTGAGAGCCTTCACGGGCCGTGAAAGAAGTAAATCACGGCCTGTGAACATCTTCACGGGTCGTGAATGTTGTCGATGTATTTTTTTTTGTTTTTTTAATTATTTATCGGTTTTTGTGATTATTTTTTTTATAATTATTTGATGTGACGTATTATTCATCGTAAAACTTGTATCAATTATTTGATTTGATGTAATATTTTATATCCACCAATATATATAGAGATACGTTTTAGTTTTTTTATGAAATAATATCGATCGAAATAAGTAAAATGCCAAATCGGAGAAAGTATTACGGAACCAATTGATAACCATAACTAGCGGAATGACAGAAATTGTCTTGGAATATTATGCAGTTTTTACGAAACAAAGATTCTGAATTATGTAGGGTATATTACATGGGTGTTGTGGATCTCTACTTACCATTTTAGCGAGGGCTTTTTGAAAACACAACTTTGTGTTCAGACATAAGATTTTAAATTAGAAATTATTTTACCCTAAAATAATTGTTTTAATATATATTTTATTGTTATTTATAGCATATTCGAGCGTGGACAAATAAACTGATGATCTGGCGAATTGAAAAATTAAGCAGAACAGAAGAGTTGCTGGGTAATGATCGTTGGACAATTCTTCCATTTCAGTGGTTTAACTTAATATACATGAGATCCGTTGATGTTAATGAATATGCAGACGGGAGTAGAGATCTATATCCTGCGTGATAGGAAGTTGATACGGTAATATTGTTTTCTTGTTATAGTTGTGATTAAATTTTATAAAAAAATCTATAAATTGTGATATTATTTTTTACAGGTGTATGTACCGATCATTGATGATGATAAATATTGGTATCTTTTTAAATTTCTATGGAGTCACTTCAAGTTCATATATTCTTTTCTTATGAATGCCGTCCAAATATGTGTAATGATTCGTGGTGCATTAATCGTAATGTTCGGGCAATTATTGTACAATTGAATCGTATTTCCTTTATTTTTTGGACGTATACATTACTAGCAGCAATTTGGGCAAGAAGAAATTAAAGAATTGTTAGTGTCCGGTGAAACTATTTGGCCTTTAAATACATGTCATATTGGTCGAGATTCAGGAGTTGTTATTTGTATGTTATTACGTAGACTGGTTCAAAATAAATCTTTAGAGTGGCATGAAAATAATTTACAAGATACTTGCCTTAGATTTCGATGATTTATGGCAGGTGAACTGTATTTAAGACGAACATTTTGTAATTATTTAATAAATAATATTTTTATTTGTTTATTAATAATAATATTCGGACAATCTAATAAAATAACATAACAGTAACTCAAAATACAATATTTAATCTTGTTGACTGTTATAAAAGTTCCAAACAGTAACATGATTAAAAGTTGTTCCGATTTTTCAGCGGTATTGTTCTTGAGCGCTTTCCATAATGTCTACTTCATTCCATAAAGTGTTTCGATTGTCGTAAATGTTATCATATATTGAGTGAAATATTGATATCTTTTTCCTTAAATCGAATCATTTGCTGCTAAGTTCCTTAGTAGTTTGATAGTCATCACGTTCTAGAATTTGATAAAAACGCTTTGATATATGGTTCCGATAAATTGAACAGTCTCCGAAAATAAACCCGAATTTTCTAGACAAGATCTTGCTAAAGTGATCTCTTCTTCGTCATTCTAAGGATTTTGATATTGTGATGTAACCGGTTGTGAACTTGATGTAGAACCTGTCGAAATCATATTTTTTTTGTAAATATGCTAAGATTTTGATGTTTGAGTATATTTTTTGTTTGCAAATATGTTAGTATTTATAGTTGAAAATTAATTTTTTTAACTTTTTTTTGGGTATCTTCACGGGCCGTAAAGCGTGTCATGGGACGTGAAAGCTAAAGGATATATTTTAAACCGCTAGGGCTTACGACCGTGAAACGCTTCACGGGCCATGAGACCTTAACGGTTAGTATTGTTAATCCAAAATGTCTCACGATCATGAGACGCTTCACGGCCCGTGAAATGTTGATTCATGGGTTGTAAGAGACTTCACGGGTCGTGAAGCTTTTAATGTATAAGTTTCACACCCTGTAAGTTCATTTACGCCCATTTTCACTATTTCTCTATTCTCTCTGATACGACCCTCTCCATACACGCCCACTTCCGCTTTTACGACCCCGTTTCAATCATTTTTCTTCCACTATTAGGTACATAACTAATTTCTTTTTTAATTTTATTTAATTACATGTTAATATTGTATAAATTTAAATTTAAATTTCAAAAAAAAGTTAAAAAAAGGGTTACAGGCTGTAAGGCACGTTCACGGCCCGTAACCCTTTTATCTTGAAAAGGGTTACGAGTCATGAAGGTTTCTCACGAACCGTGATCGTTTTTAGGATAAAAGGGTTACGGGCCGTGAACATGCCTTACGTCCCGTAACCCTTTTTTTAAAAAAATAGTAACTTATGTTTTTATAAATTAATTTTTTAACAGATTATGCCGTCGAGCAAGCGTATGCGTCCTGAGACCGAGCCCGAGGGTTAGGGAGATTTTTTTGACCCTCACCCGTATCTTCGTTTTCTGCGAGATACTACGCCGCGTAGACGGCTTTGGAGGTTATTAGGATGGGCCCTAAATGGGACCTGTACCATCAATTGGAAGGTGATTAAGTCAGTGGGTGATAAAGAGCGTGCTGAGACGCTCATTGGGGTTGAGAACTCCACACCGTGGCACCGGATGTTCGACTGTGGTTGTAGGAGGGCCTTTGGGAGCTTACGTTGGAGTTCCTGTTTACATTTTTATTCACTCCCACCACAGATGGAAATGACCCCCTCATCCATGTTGCTGTTCGGTTCACCTTGAGGGGTCAGAGATGGGAGTTCACGATGAGTGCGTAGGCGGTCGTCCTCGGATTTTACAAAGAGGAGGAGGCAGTCGATTCCTATTTTCTCACAGACGAGATTCGATCTGAGCCTAGTCCTCTGGTGGGGTGGTGGCCGACTATCTCGGATCAGCGATGGGAGGGCGCTATTCGCGCGAGTTCGATCAGAGATCCTTTCATTGATATCTTCATCAGTGCATTACCGACACCATTATTGGGAGCGACCAGAGCACCAAGCAGGTTTCGCTCGGTAACATGTTCTTTTTGCGAGCTTTGATTAGCCCTAGGAAAGTTAATCTTGCTCACTGTATGGCGGCTTATCTACTTCCCGTTGTTATGGGGAAGGTAATATATCATTTACCTTATTTTTTAAATTATTATTTAATTATTAATTGTTATGAATTATTATATATTTTTCTTAATTTACTGTTTACAGATGGATAGCCCTATAGTTTGCGGGGCGTATATCACCGTCATTGCCTCCCGTTTAGGGATATACACCGATACACTACTTGCGCGGAATACGAGTGACGCCCCGCCATGGATATTAGACCTCCAGACTGTGCTAGCCATGGGTATTGTCACCACTTTTGACGGCAACTTACGATCGTCCGTTGATGGCAGTCAGATGATATTCTACCCTCCCGTTGAGGGTGCTGAGGAGGAGGTGGAAGAGCCCCAGCAACAGTAGCAGCGATGCCCGGAGGGCGTCAGCAGGGCTCTCCACAGCAAGTGCCACCGCCGCCGAGTACTATTATCCGGTAGTTTCCACCTACCAGGGAGTATATGGCAGAGTCCATGCAGCTGTTGCATGAGTCTATCCATTTGCTGCGTGAGATGCATACTATGCATTTGTGGCAGATAGAGCTGAGTAGCACATGGGCTGCATCGCAGGTGATTGTTCCTCCGCCTCAGCCGGAGATTGTCTCTTTTGATAGGCGGCTGGTAGATGGTGAGGAGGCAGTTGAGCACGTCGCGGATTAGCCACCTCAGAAGTAGTTATTTTGATGTATTTTATTTATGCTATAATGTAAAATTTGTATTTTATTTATGATTGGATGTAAAAATAGTACGTAGTATTAATACTTTTCGTTTGATGATTACAAATTATATTTTATAGTTATATAGTTAGCAATTATATAATTACAAATTGTTTATTATATTAAACTCCGACTATTACAACAATAATACAAAAATCATTACAATAATACAACTTATAACAAATTAATATGTTCAGGCTCCTCGTCCTTTCTTGACTCATCATATTTTTGAATTTGTGCCTTGTATATAAGCTCCTAATCATTAGCGTTTGATGTTTTAATTTTTTTTCCAATATCCACTTTGTAAAGGCATTGGATAGTCACCTACTAATCGTAGCCTAATAAAATGATTCCCATTTACAAATACAATTGCAATCATTTGGTGGATAGTGATATCATGAGGAGACGACCAGAATAGAAAATAAGTTGCACTATTATCGATTGTAATTAATATTATAACCACACAAAACTTATTAACAACTAAGATCGCTACGGGTGGCAATGTCATCCAATGTCTAAGTGGAGCTGCACCTATCCCGTTCCTGTCCAATGAATTTCTTAAACGCTTGATATCGTGAAACATATTATCGTACAGTTTTGCATTTTCATCCAGCTCCGCTATAAGTTCGGTACGAATAAAACGTCATTGATTTTCATCATATCCCAATCCAACTGCTACAGCCCGAAAACCACAATTACCTGGCATTTTCATCCAGCTCCGCTATAAGTTCGGTACGAATAAAACGTCATTGATTTTCATCATATCCCAATCCAACTGCTACAGCCCGAAAACCACAATTACCTGGCATTTTCATCCAGCTCCGCTATAAGTTCGGTACGAATAAAACGTCATTGATTTTCATCATATCCCAATCCAACTGCTACAGCCCGAAAACCACAATTACCTGGCATTTTCATCCAGCTCCGCTATAAGTTCGGTACGAATAAAACGTCATTGATTTTCATCATATCCCAATCCAACTGCTACAGCCCGAAAACCACAATTACCTGGCATTTTCATCCAGCTCCACTATAAGTTCGGTATGAATAAAACGTCATTGATTTTCATCATATCCCAATCCAACTGCTACAGCCCGAAAACCACAATTACCGTCCGCATATACATCATCCGCAACTGAAATGTACGGGTAGAACACGAATGAAATAGAATCACGAAACCGGTAATAATTGTTTTTTTCTTCGTCCCCCGGGGTATATGAAAACTTTGAAGTTTGTTGGGATGACATATCTTTGCCTCTTGTTTTGAAAAACATTGATTGACTACGTTGAAATGACCATTGATTAGTCATCACTACTGAACTTGAACATATTGGAGGAACTTGAATGTTATCTCGTTCTTGCACGTATGAACTATGCATGGAAGGGTCTAATATCACAGCTTGTTGCTTATCCTTTATGGGACGACCGCGTGTATTCGTTTGCACTTTCGGAGCTTTTTGATATGTTTTCACTGGATTTATGAGTGATTTTATCATACTCATTACAGATCTTTTCACTCTTTCTGGTTGAAGAAGTAAATGTTTTATCCTCATCTTCATTTTTTGTACATTTATTTTCTCCTCCCGTAAAATATACGCCGGTGAAAAGTCAAGCTTTCTTCAAAAATATCAATATCATCGAGTGGTATATTTTGACCTAAATAATGAATAACAAAATATAATATTCATGGTAAAATAATAAAACATAAACAATAGAATCTTAAATAACAAAATATTTTATCTGTTTGAAAGTAATGATTTAATCTACCGGATATGTCAGGCGTGGCCGAGTTAATTAATACCGACCACAATTCAAAAGTGCCCCATTCATCATTCGAAAAACCCGCCTTGCAATGTTTAATAATATTTTCCGATATATGCAATCTAAAAAGTAGTCTCACAGCATTTGGAAATAGTTCTTCACACGTTTTAATCAAAGCAAGGTCTCTATCGGTAAGTTTAACACGGGGTTTATACATTTTTGCTCTATGTAAGGCCCCGTTCCCGGAGACCTCACAGTTGGTCATTCACAGTTATAATTACATGAAACATTGTAAGCTTACAAATTTAAGTAGCGGAATTAATTTTAACAAAAGCCATTCATCTCATTATAAACACTGTTGTTAAGCAATACGCCTTGGTTTAATCAGTTTACAAAAGAATAGTTTAACTGCATTACAAA